>RJWH01003977.1:0-126416 GCA_004363575.1 Solenodon paradoxus
CTCCCCCCACCCCTCCCCCATATTTGTAGGAAACCAGTTCTAGCACGTCTGGGCTAGAACCTCTTGCCAGCAGTGGAAACTGAGTGCCTTCCCCAAAAAAGATGACAAACTGAGCTAGGTCTCTTCACACTTCAAATCTCCCTCCCTGCAAGCCCCCTCCCTGATTGTCCTTGTGACAGAACTCTGCATATGGGGGTGTGTGTGTCTGGGTGAGGATTTGTTAGGTGCCAGCCAGACCTTAAAGCAATCTCAACCCCGGGATCTAGTGCTCAGAGCAGCTGTTACAGAGGCCTGTGGGTGCCAGGCACTTCGAGTCTATCCCCCCCAAATCTTCGGAATCCTGTCCTCCTTTCTCCCTGCAGAACTACTAGGGAGGCCTGCACTTAGTGTTTCATCAAGAACAAATAGGAGAAGCTCCATGACTGGGGAGAAGAAAACTTATCCAGAACTGTGGAAATTTGAGCTTCATTAAAATGTTTTCACTTCCAAGGTGAACTGGAAGTCACTTAGGGTCTGACTATCTGGAAGGTCAAGTCTAGGGTGGATGGGTGTGCACCAATGAACTCACACTGGCAGAATGCCCATTCCCGTGACTCTTGATCAGGGACAGCCTGGGGTCTTGGTGTGATTTTGGGTGGGAAGCTCTCCAGAGCAAGACCCCATAGGTCTACCCATTGTCCAGCCCTGTCTCCCACCCTTTGGGACTTTTGGGGAAAGAGAGAAAGTAATCACACTAGCCTCTCAAGAGCTTCCAGGGAAGCTTTGTGTTGGGGCTGTTTCAGAAAAAAGGAGTGATTTAAGGAGAAGCAGCTTCTTGTTATTTCCAGAGCCAGCAGAAAAGAGGGCAGGGGCTCAAGCGCCAAACCAGAGGATCAAAAGCATTTTTGAAAAAAAAATCTTTATTTTTTCCATTTATAAAGACTGCAGAGATCTCCTGCTCGGGTTCTGGCGCCGCCGGCCCCGGCCCCTCCTCGCAGCCCCGCATCCGGGTGGGCCGCGACCCCGGAGCCCTTGTTTCCCCCGCCGCCCGCACACTAGCTCCGACCGGGCCTCGCTCTTGGGCCTCCGCCGGCGAGTTTCGTTGAAAACACGCGGGCGGCGCAGAGCCAGTCTGCGCCGCTGGCCCGGCGCCTCCCAACCTGTCCTGCCAGATGTCCCCTCACAGCCCCTCGTTCAGTGTCCACCCGGCGGAAGCATAGGGGTCTTTGTAAACACCCGCAGCCCACGGTTTCTGCGTTGTCCAACATTTGGGGGCAGGTTAAGGTACAGGAATTCCGCTCACACAACTTCTCCGTTTCAGAAAATGGACTTCGCGGGGCTACCAGCCCGACGCCGTTGCAGGGCCCTGGGCTCTGGGTCCCGAGCCTCCTAAAACGGCGCGAAACGGGGCGTCGTTCGCGCTGCACGTGATTGGCACGACCTTAGGTCCCCGGGACCGAGGTATCAGGGACACCAGGGGCACACGTGACCCAACGCCCGCTAGGCCTTCTTCGCTACCCTCCCACGGCGGCCTGGAAGAGCCGCACGAAAGAACGGTTTGGAGGCCGCGGGCGCACGGAGGAGCTTGTTCAAACGAAAACCGCGAGATCTAGGGCTCGGGGTCGGGTTGGAGGCCCGCAAACCCGCGAATCGGCCCGAGGCGGCGCCACGAACAAGGGAACTTGTGGGGGGTATCGAGGCCTGGCGCTGCCGGCCTTCCTGCGACGCCCGGAGGAGCGCGCGGCCTTCGGTCCCTGCCCGCGGTCACGCCCCAGTCCTGGAGTCCCACCCTACGTCCTCCGTCTGGGCACAGTGGTGGCTGGGGTTGGGCATCCGGGTAAGGGGGCCGGGTCCTCGGCTTCGGGTTCTGGAAGCCGCCGAAGTCCGCCGCGGGCTTTCCCCTGGCGGGGCGGTAGAGGGCCTGTGCGGCTCTGACCTGCCTTCTGCTGGGTGTGCGCGCGAGCGCCCCCGCGGGCCAGGTCCTTGGGTTCGGGTCGGTGGGTAGGTGCGCGGTTTGCGCCAGGTCTGGAGCGGAGAGGGCCGAGGGCCCGGGACCCGCCCGCTGGTTCCACTCTCCTCACCACCCTCCAGCACAAACCAGCCTAATGTGCTGGCAGAGTGGGCGAAGAAGAGGGCAGCGGGAGCGAAGCGCGCCTCCCCGGAGACGCACACACACAGCTCAGGCGTGCTCTAAGTTGTCAGGGTCTCATCACCCCATCCTTGGGGCGCAGACCCCAGCTTTTCATCATTGCGTGTTGGAGCGTCTGGTTCTGCCTTGCACGCTGTGGGCAGACCAATAGGAAATTACCTTCTTCCTTCTCTCCTCTCCTGTTCTTCCCTCTTGACCTCCCCTTCATAGACGTCCCAGAGAACTGTGCCGACTTCCTCCAACCAGAAGTACTGCTTGTTGGGGTCTCCATAGGGCTGTAGACTGAATGGCTACGTGTAGAAATTCTGGGTCTAATTGCCTATAGCATTACCCGGTTCTCTTGGGTCGTAGGGAAGAAAGTTTTCTAAATAGTTATTCTAATTTTTCTAGGGCCGGCTGTCTTTAGTTGCATTTCCTTAGTTACTTAAAAAAATTCTCTGTAGGCAACGTGTAGATCAGGTTTCCTCTAAGAAGTGACTTTTTTTTTTTCTTTTTCTTTCTATTACCTGTGGGAAATTCTATCCTGGAGTAGGGATTCCTGGCTTGGCACTTCCCTCTCTTGCAGTATCTATTTTTATATTAATTACAATGCATCAGCCCCACTCATCAGTGATACCTCTCCCACTGGCTGGTGACTGCTCCTGGCTCTCTTGATTTCAGTAGCACCTGGCAAGAGGGCACTCCCACCCAGCCACTGAGAGCAGCTACACAGGGCTTTCCACCAGTTCTGTATTTTTAAAGGGAACTTAGGCAAAGCCAGTGTTGTTCTTGACTTGGGAATCCAATACTTGATTTTGTTGTCTCTGTGAATGAAGGCTAAAATCCAAGGGCTGTTTCTTATAGAAGAATGTGTGCTAATTAATTTATGCACAGTGCTGTGAGAATGCTTTCATAAAGTAGGAAGAAACAAGATACCAGCCCTGCTGGGGAGGACAGATAGCTCAAGGAAACCTGTACATGAGGCTGCTGCAGGGGTACCAGGCCAATGTCACCCTCAAACAGATGTCCTCTGGTGACACTGGCATGTGACGACACATGTGGTAGGTCCACCATTGTGATGCAGTTGCACTCTTAGCAAATGTCATATGGGGAAAGTAAGCTGGGGAGGGTAGAGGATGCATTGGACAGGTTTGGGTCCTTCATCCAGACCCACTACCCATAAGTAAATCACTCAGTCTTGGAGCCTTTGCTCATTTGTAACAGGACAGTAATCCGGCCTTGGCACACATGGGCATTCAGCAAGTGCTTGTTGAATCGAAAACAGTTGCACTGGGAATTAGAGGTAAAGTTTATGAAACATTTGGTTCACAATAGGTGCTTAATAGTTGAGATTATTGGCATCAGGATGTGATGGGATAATGTGTTTGCATACAATTCCTGTTATTTCAGAAAGCACTTGACCTAAGTGTCAAGAGGTAGATTTCATTTCCGGGTGGCAAATGTTATCAAGCCTCATTGTATGCCACACCTGGGATAGGCAGTGTGGGAAATTCACAGGCAAGTGTCTGGAGGTTCCTGAAGCTGTTGGAGAGGAAGCACAATGGCTTCTGCTGTTCGCCATCCACAGCAGTCCTGGAGAGAGGATGAGCTCCGGAGTCAGGCTATCTGGGTTAAATCCTGCCTCTGTCACTTAACAGTGTGATCAAGGTCAAGTGACTTAATCTTAATGAGTTCGCTTCCCAGTCTATGGAGAATAAAAAGGCATAACAAGCACCTTGCTCTCAGGTTTTTGGGAAGAGGAAATGAACTAATAATGTGAAAAGGCTGGGTCCTTGCTTGGAGAAGGTCAGAATTTCAGTTGCCATGTTTTGCTTTATCTTATGGTATTTCCAGGATTTTGGTCTCATTAAGACAATTCTCAGAAAGCCAAAGATAGCTATTTACAGGCGTGATGTTGCATGTTCCTATGGGCTTGACAACAAGGTTTCACCCCCTTCTATCGTGTTTACTCTCAGAATTGAGCAGAAGGTAGAACGCTCAGTGAAAACTCCATATGCAGGTGTGGATTGTGATCTAGAGTGATCACTCTCCAGTGATCACTGTCCCCTCGCTCACTCCTGCATCAGGCCCCTGCACCGTGGGTGAGAATCAGGTGTATCTGTCACAGTTACAGTGTGCCCTGGTGACTCAGGAGGCTGAGCTGGGGCGGGATGTGTGGAACATGTAAAGCCCAGGGATCTCGGTTCATGATTTGGTGAGGACCGAAAAATGAATGAATGAATGAATGAATGAATAAAATTCTTCTTCCTCCTCTCCCTTTGTTCCTTCATACCTGCCTGTCCATCTTCTTTCTTCCTAAAAAAAGAGCTCCCTCTAACAGAGCATCTTCTATACCACAAGCAGTATAATGGGTACACTAATCCTAGGAAGGTGGCATTGTCAGCATTTACAAAAGAGTCTCAGAGAGGTTAAACAACTTGACAAAGGTATGCAAGGTAAGAAGCCTCTAGAATTTCAGTCTTTGGTCTCAAAACCATACTATAAACCATAAATCTTTCTGCCTTTTGATCCTCTGTAATAGCAAAAGTCATAGTAGGAAAAAGGTACTGAATGCCTGCTATGTGCCAGGCATTGGGCTGTCTCACATAATCTTGAAGCACCTCAAGGAGCCAGGCATCATCAGCAGCTCCATTTCACAGGTAGCAGGATGGAGGCTCAGAGAGGTTAAGTTCAAGTCCAGCAGTTAATGGCAGAGCTGATGATGTGGGTGATGGTGAGCGAGACACACTGAGGAGACGCTGGGTCCCTCCAGAAAGAATTCTTGGAGAATCCTATTTGATCAGGAAATCATCTTGCCTGAGAGACAGGCAGCACAGGTCACACACACGTACATTCCCTTGATGTAACTTTCCCGGCCTGCAGGGAGCGTCTACTCACTGTTTCTGCTTTTAATAAATTTGTATGCTCATACCCAGGATAGATGCTGCCCCGGTCTATGAGGCTATGTCACAGAATGAAAAAGAAAATGGAATGCAATCCTAGTCTGAAGCAGAAGCACAGCTGGCCTGCAGCCTGCCTTTAATATGAGAAAGAATGGCGGTTGTCTGTTACAACAGCTAAGCAGTCATGTGTTTACTCTATCAAATCTCAGTACTTGCTGTTTCCCCTCTCCAGAAACCTCTCCTCTATTCTTAATCCCTTTACCTTTCAGGACTCAGATTAGATGTCACTTTCTCAGGAAAACTTTCCTGTCCCTCTTCCTGTCTCAGATTGGTCCTGTTCCATTTCCCATGTCATCTTCCTGTTCATCCCCAAAGCTTTATCATGTCACAGTACTATAGCCCTTTGATTTCTTACCTGATTTCACCCTCAGACTGTGGGCTCCTTCAAGGCAGGGACTGTAACCTTTGATTACCTAGCATGATAAATTCTCAAAAAATATTTGTTGAAAAAGGGATGAAGTTGGTAAAGAGGTAATCCACTTTTGTGTGGCAGATTTTATTTTCTAAAAATGTCTACAATATTACCATCCCGTATGTCCTTATTTTAATGTGACTGATACTGTTTTCATTGAGAAGTCTATGTGTGTATGCGTGTGGGGGGTGGGCAGTATGTGGCGGCCTGTGTTTCTTCCCCTAATTCTGGGTAGGCTCCAAGCCATGCAGAAGAGGTACAATGTGACTTGCGAGGCTAGATCCTGAAAGGCAATACAGCTTCTGCCTAATTCTCTCAGGATTCTTGCTCTTGGAACCAGCTACCATGCTGTAAGGAAGCCCTGTTGAAAGACCCTTATGGAAAATAACTGAGCACCGCCCCCCACCTCACCCCCCAACTCTGGTTAAGCATCAAGCGACAACCAGCATCAATTTGCTAGCCATGTCAGTGAGCCAGAAAGTGGCTCCTCCAACTATACAGTCAAAACATCCCAGCTGGTACCCCAAGGAGCAGGGAAAAGTCATTCTCTGAGCCAATTGCAGGCTCATGAGTAAAATACATGATTCCTGTTGTTTCAAGCCACTGAATTTTGGAGTGCTTGCTATACAGCAATGGACGATAAAAACATTTAGCTTTCCTCTTAGCAATCCAATTTTCTCTTGGGTCTGAATACTTATCCTTAACCCAGATCCCATTCCTTGGGTTTAATATCAGCCCTCTCACCTGGGAGCCAGATAACTTTGCCCACACCCCCATCCAGTGGTGGGGATAACTTTCAGATGGGTGAGAGCTTCTGGAACTCTGAGGCTGCTCTCTCTCTGACTTTGGGTAGTACTTTGCCCAGTGCCTGTGCCCCAGACTAGTGCTCCTGAATGCATATACCAGTGGGGAATCCATCTTAAGTGCCCTAATCCCCGCGGGAAACATGGCATTGTTACCCACCAAGGGCCAGGACTCAGCTGGGGCAATTCCCCACCCCAAAGTTGACTCCATGGTTCTCTCTGGTTCAAGGTCTTCCTTGGGACTGCTTAAATTTGGGATAATATCTCAGGTTCTTGAGAGAACTAAAGGGTAACCATGTTTGGTAGACTTTCAACATTCCTGTAAGCTTATTCAGCCAGGATTAATGCTGCCTAAGACACACTTGCACAAGGGCTGTAAGGGCTAGAGATGCAAACAAATCTTCCTACCCCCCACTCAGTCCTGCCACATCTCTTCTTTATTAATGTCTAGTCTATCCAGGACAACATCCCAAAGGTCTGTTTTCCTATAACACTTCTTTTTCTTCCATATTACTTTCTGTTCAAGGTTCTTCCATAACTCCTGATGTCTAACACTCAGAGCAGCATTCTCCGGCCTTAGCTAGTGTCTCAGGTCCTCCCCAGGCTGGTCAACTCGCCTCTATGGGATTAGTTCCCGCTGCTGTCCATGGGACTGTATCCCTCGTCAGATGACTTCTTCCATTTCCCTGGGACCTGCTGTGCTGTCTCCCTTCATCTCTGTCCTGGGATGAGGTTCCTACCCCTGGACATTTGCTTCTGCTGTTTTCTTGCCAAAAGGCTGAAGTAACTACCCTGCAAAGACATCCTCAGCATATTTCCTCTCTGATGTCTGCATGTTCTCAGGACAGAACATTCACATGGCTTCACTTGACCTGAACCCTGGGTAATAGCCTGAATGATTGCTCCTGTAGGTCCTCTGCCTTCTTGGAGGACCAATCTACATGGTTACTCATGTCTTCCCCTCTCCACAAAGGTCACTTTGCTCCCCTGCCCCGTACTTAACATTAGTGGGTGCATAGTGGATGCTTGCAAGAATTTTGAGGGGGCTGGCTGACATTGAAAAATTAAAAATAAGGCCTTAGAACTCACAACAATGGACCTTTTGTGAAACACAAGCAATGGTTCCTCTCTGGAGGCAAATGAAGACAGTCCTGTCATGTTTCATCAAGAACTACTACATGCCAAGCTAGTAACAGTCAATGAGGGTCTGGGGGTCCTTGGAGCCCTCACTCTGATATGCAGCAGAAGAGGGGAGATTGATGACCTATTCAGCTACCTGCTGTGCTATTGGCTAACAGTGTAACACATTATAATCCTTGCCATGAGAGTGCAATAGAATCATTGTGAGGTTTTATTACGTTTTCCAAAAAGCGATCAGCTGAAGCAGGCTGGACAGTGGTGCCCAAAGATATCAGGTGCAACCTCATAGGGCAGAGTCTTCAGACGTGATGAATTTAAGATGCTTGCCACGTGGAGTTTATTTTGAGTTATCTAGGAGGGCCCTCATGCAGTTACTCTTTATAAGAGGGATACAGAACACAGGAAAATATAATTAAAGAGACAGAGGTTGAAGCAATGTGGCCACAAACCAGGGATGCTGGCAGTCAACTGAAGCTGGAAGAGACAAGAAACAAAATTTCCCTAGACTGTCCAGAAGGAACACAGCCCTGTTGACACCTTGTTCTTGGCCTGGTGATACCGATTTTGAACTTCTGGCCTCCAGAACTGTAAGAGAATACATTTCTGTTGTGTTTAGTCACAGGGAAAAAAAAATCACCATGTGGACATAATCCTTAAATGATTTTTTGTGAGGGGAAGACCCTTCATCCTGTTTCAACTGACACGGATATTTAAGCCTTTACAAATAAATGGGGGATCCTCTATCAGAGCTGGCAGGATCTGGGTTTTTGAAGATGCTCATCTGAGATTATTAGTACCTGGAATTCACTGTTTCAGATTCTATTAAATAATTCAATTAATTCATGTTGGCCAAAGTCAACATCTGATCTCTGGGAATGTAGGAATACAGCTTTTTCAGAAGTCATGAGGTATTGGTCTGCACACACATCCACACACACACACACACACACACACACACACTCACACACACACACAATTCAGGAGCAGGAATACACATCCGTGAAGATGTATGGAGGGACAGGAATTATGCTGGGTACATAATTCCCAGCCACAGAGACCTTAGAAGTTCAGGCCCTTCTGTAGGAGGGTCTGCAATGGGTTATAAATCTAATATGGAGTCATCTCTAGCTTGGTTGCGAAATTCAACCCTCCCCTCCCTCATGCTGTCAGCATCTGATTAATACTTAATAAAATCCTAGTAATGTTCTTGATTCTCAATAGATTTCTCTACCAGTCAACACATTTCCTCATGCTTTTTGCTGCAGTGGCTTTAGAATCTACATCATGTGGATTCTTCATACATATGTAATTACATTTGTTCTTTTTTCTACTGTTTGTCTGATGTTAATTTGATTACTCAACCAACCAGAGAAGAACCCAGAGGGTTAGCAGGAAATTTCCTCTCCGTCCCTAAACTACCTTCCTGGCCTACCTTGCCTACATCTTGGAAGGCTTCCTGGGCTTTTCTGTTCATTACCTATCTCCTACCAGCTCTACAAAGTGAGAAAGTAAGATTTCTGGAGAAAGTAAAAATATCTAGGAATAGTGGAGAAAAAGGAGTACTTTCATGCTGTCCGTGGGAGTGTAATTGGAGCAATGCCCATGGAAAGCAGTGTGGAGATTCCTTGAAATATTGAATATGGAAATCCCACATGATCCCATCATCCTACTTCTGGGTATTTACCTAAAAGATACAAAAACACTATTTTGCAGAGATACAAACACTCCCATATCTATTGAAGCACTATTTACAATAGCTAAGAAATGGAAATTACCTAAATGCCCAACATCCCACCATTACAATGAATGGATGAATGGATAGAGAAGATGTGGTACATATATACAATGGAATACTACACAGCCCTGAGAAGAGATGAAATCTTGTCATGGATGGTTCTAGGGGGGGATTATGCTAAGTGAAATAAGTCAAAAGAAGAAAGATGAATACCGAATGCTTTCACCGATAGGTGAAACATGAAGAGAAACAAAACAAAAGAACAGACAACAAAACCAACCCTTGGACACTGGCAGCAGAACTGAGGTCACCAGTATGAGGTCACCTTATAGGGTGAGGGTAAGTGGTGGCTGGTTCCAATGGACAAAGGTGAAGAATTCTTGGTAACTTGGCGGTGGGTCAGGGGGTAATGACATATATTTGAGGACTGGGGAACTTGCACATCTAGGTTTATTTTGTGAAAAATAGTTACCTCAATAAATATTTTAAAACACAGAAATATACAGAATCTATCAATGCATATTTATTCTGGTTATCACTGAGGACAATAAGGGGTGACAGGTATGGTTTTGTGGCAGAGGACTGTTGTTTATAATGTGGGCTGAGAACAAGGCAAGACAGAATGAGGTTACTTGGAAGAGGAGTCGTTCTGAACTTTCGGAGCCCCACTGGAAAGGGGAGGGAAGCTCTCTCCTCAGAAATGCTCCTACGCATGTGCACGCAAGAGGAGGTCTTCAATGGCAGGAGTCACAGCCCCAGCCCTGAGTAACTCCCCGGGGCCCAGTCTGCACAGGCTGGAAGGACTGCAGGGGCACAGCCAGTGCAGGAAGACTCCTGCTTCCTGGGACTTTCTAGCACCCGCTTTGGGGGTCCTTTGTCTCTTTTCAGTCACTAGCCTGACAGGCAAGAGTGGATGGAAGAATATTTGTACTCACACACCTCATCCCACCACCCCAGTGGCTTCCCTTCTCATCAAGGGCAGAGATCATTTTTAACTGTTAGTCAATATAGCCAATTTCTTCCAATACCAAATATTCTTCCTTTCCTGTAGTTATTCATATGTAACTGAATTAAGTAATTTCTCCCTTCCCCATTCTTAGTGGAAATGGCCCAGCACCCAACATGATGTCTTGAACCTGCAGAAGCTCAAATAAAAGTGCTTTGTTAGTTGAACAGTAATAGCTATCTTTCATTGAATGCCCTCTTTGTGGAGACACTGAACAAGAGGGGTTTTAGAAGCAGGATTTCACTATGTGGTAGGTACTATTATTTGGCCCATCTTACAGATGGTAAAGTAATGACAATAGTGAATTGGGGAGAAGGGAACTGAACCAAGATCTCCTTGCAGAGTCTGGGTATGTCACCATAATCCTTTATTGCAACTCTGAGCCCTGTATCTATTGAGTTATTGTTGAAATACTGGATTTGGCAGGAGCAAAGGGAGACAGTGAGATGGAAGATAGGTTCGGACACCAGGCAGGCTAAGCGATGCCTGCATAACTGAGCGTTGTAGCCAGGCCTGGAAATGCTGCCGCTCCTTCAGGCAGTGCTGGGGCAGCCTGAGCTGGGATGCTGGAACAAGTCAGTGCAACAACATCTTACTGGTATTTTATTTCAGTGATAGCTCAGGCAGCAGGGCACAGCAACTTGAAAGAATGGGCTCATTCTGGGATGGAGATTCATTTCCAATTTCCCCTCCTGTGTGTCCTGAGCGGGCTGGTGTCAGAGGGAGGATATTTTCATAAGGATGAACTGTTCTTGAACGTTTCCTGCCACTAGGCAGGTCTCCCTTCAGCAGTCACAGGGCCTGTTATCTAACACCTTCCTTTGCTTCCAAGCATATTCAAATGAAAATAAAGTCTCTCTCTGAAGAGCCCTTGATTCAGGAATGAGAGGGACATAGGTGGGAGGGCTGAGCGGAAGTATTTAATTCAATTCAGCACATGTTTCCTTTGTGTCTGGAAGTGTGCTGAGCACTAACTCTGGAGTAGAAGATCAGGTCTTTGCGTAAGATCCTGCCATTAAGTCACTTTGTGAAAATACTACCCAAGAGGTCTCTGGGCAGCATTCAACTGGTCTGTGAATTGGAATGGAAAATAAATTAAATCTTTATTTTCACTACCTCTAATTGAAATTTAGCAGCTGTCAAGAATGTAGACACCTACCAGAATTAGGCAACACCTACGAGGCAGAAACCACAGATATTTTCATATCACATTAGTGTTGATACAGACTTCTTGAAATAGTTATGTTCACTGCCACTTAGAAGTTAACATGCTTATTAGATCTATGCTTAGATTTTCAAGTTGGAATCTTTCCTTTTTTTTTTTTTTTTTTTTTAAATGAACATTGCTAGCTGGAAGGAAGATGAGTAGGCAGGCAGAGAGAAGAAGCAGCATTTTTTTTTGTTTTTGTTTAGTCTGTCATCTTGGTTGTTTCCCCTGTTTCTGGTATTGAACAAGGGCCCTTGGAATGTATGTGTACTGTGCTTGACTGGAGGTGATGGGCCAAACCAATACTCCACCAGGGCACACCTGTCACTTTTAAAAGTGATATTTATAGTGCACCCTGGTGGAGTAGAGGTTGAGTACAGTCCACATACATACCAGGTTCGTGTCCCAGGACTGGCGGGAAAAACAAAGATGAACAACTAGATAAAATAAATGAAATGCCTCTTCCTCCTCTCTCTCCCTGCCTACCTGCCTCTGTTTATCTTCAGTCCTGCCTGCACCTTTCCTTGAAATGTATTTTTTAAATAATTTTAACAATTATTTTTCTTCGAATATTTTATTTTATATGTTCGAAAATATTATTCTGAGGAGTAAGAAAGATCACTAGAAGTCAAAGGCGTAAAAATTGGTGAAGGACCCCAATGAAATCAATGTGTATGTAGGGGTTCTTTCTTCAGCAGAGGGTCACAACCGCTTAGAAGAGGGTTAATTCTTCATCTTCCATCTGCTCAGAGAGGCCCTGGCCAGATATCTGGGAGAGAAAGAGGACCCCCGGGACTCTGATCTACTTAGGCCTCCCTTTCCCCGTCGATAAAATGGGCGCCCCAGCCCATCAACAGGAGGTGTCCTTCCCCCACTTCTGACTGGTTCAGCGGTGCCTGGATTGACACATCTGTGCAATTAGCCTGGTTTGGTGGTTTCACAAAGTCGGCTGGGGTCTGAGCTTCCTGCGTGCCAGGATAAAAGAGTTTTTTCTTTTGGCATCCAAGATACTGAGTCACTTCTAGCTCAGAAGAGAAGTTTTGTTGTAAAAGTCTCAGAGGCCCCTCCTCAAATCCTGCTTAGTGCGCTAGGCCTCTACCCAACACAGCTCAGAGGGGATGCCTCCAGGAAAGCTCTGTGTTTTGGGGTGAGTCTGCGGGCAGGGGCTGTATGGAGCGGGTTCCGGGAGGAAGACTAGGTTTTAGTTTCCTACAGGGGTGAGCCTAAGCCAGGCATTTGCCTTCTTCCGTTGACTTTGTCCGGAATCTGTGTGATGTCTTGTGTGCCCAGCTCCCTGTCGCACTCTAGGGGGATCCTGAAGGTTCCTGGCCTTGATCACCTGGCAGTTTATCTGGGGGTCGGGGAGACAAGTCCAGTCCACCAGAGAGAGCACACCTCCCAGAAGAGCAATGTGTGTGTCACAGGCAGGCCGGGAGAAGCCTGGTGATTGAAGGGAGGGCTGAATGGAGTGGGAGAGACTCAGAGAAGAGGTACAGGGGAGGGCACTCTAGGAAGGGGTGTCAGCTGGAGCTGAGGAGCAGGGAGGGGTTTGATCATTGGGGCACTGTGATGGGGTTAATGTAAAAGGCAAACTGAGCAACGCAGGCTATGGGAGGTATCAGTGACAGACCACTGCAGACCCACTGATATCGGGTTGAATAAGACTGTTGATTGTGGCCATGCCACAGGCTTGTAGCAAAGAGCAGGACTTGAGGTTTCTGAGTCCAGGCTCTAACCTATTCCTGAATTATCGCTCTCCTGTCTTTCTAATGCAGAGTCATCCTTCCATCCATTCATTTACTATCCACCTATCCATTCATCCATTTATCGCTCCTCTATCCATTTAATCATTCATCATTCCCTCAGCCTCTGCCTCTCTCCCCATATACCTCCACCATAAGCACCCTCACTAGTCCAGAGACTGTGTTCTCTGCTGTGTTTCTGATCTTGAGTGTGGTTCTTGGCACATAGTAGGTCTTCAGTAAATAGGCTTGAACAGTTCTCTCACGGAGCATGCACTCAGTTGTTCACACTTTACACAGGGAGCTCCGCCAGCAACTTTGAGTCCATCTGTCCCAACTCATGGCTGGAGCCACATCCATTTACCTAGAGGGTCCAGAACGCCCTCTTACTAGCCCAAAGGACCTCACAGAGCCCCTTTCCTTTGTCGTTTAGCCAGGCACCTTGAACTGCATGAGAAAGGAGACCTGCATGCTTGTCCCAGATCTGCAGTGACAAGGTGTGCGGCTTTGGGCACTAACCTTCTTGGGCTGGGAGAGCTGTGAGGTTCTTACAACCTTAATCCATCTGTGCCTGGATCCAGTTCCAAAGTGTATGTGTCTGCTTGTGGGGACTTTCCCACACCAAGAAGCCATTTTCAGACAAGTGTCAACTCAGTTCTGGCATTACCAGAGAGCATCGATGTTCCACGGACTGAAGGCTGAGTCCTGCAGGACTGTGCCTGCCCCGACTCTCCACTGTGATGCCAGTCACAGCCCTGGTTATTACTGGTGCTTCTGAGCAGCTGGCTACAAGTTGGAGGCTCCCATGACTCTGCCACCCCCAGACTTCAGACATCAGCCTCAAATCTAGGTTGTTTTCTGTGCTTCTCACCAACTGACTGTGTAAATCCCAGGTCCCATCACCCCTCCTTCGGTTTATTAATTTGCTTGAGTGGCTCACAGAAGTCAGAGAAACATTTTACTTATTGGGTTACCGGTTTATTATAAAAGGAGATGATAAAAGATACAGACTAAATCCAGATGGAAGAGATGCTTTGGGCAAAGCATGGGGTCAGGGCAGGGAGCCTCTATGCTCTCTCCAAGGACCCACCCTCCCCAAATCTCCATGTGGTCACCTCACAGAAGCTCTCCAAACCCTACATGCAAAACGCTTTTTGGGTTTGTATGGAGATTTTATTACATAGACATGATTAACCAAATCATTGGTCGATAATACTTGAATCCATCTCCAACACCACCCCCTCCCTCAGAGGGGCGTAGGTTGAAACAAAAGTTCCAACCCTGTAATCACAAGGTCAGTTCACCTCACAAGCACCCCCTGTCTGAGACACCTTGCTAACCTAGCAAGAGACACCGTTGTTGCTCTCATCACTTTGGAAATTCCAAGGGTTTCAGGAGCTCTGTGCCAGAAATAGTAGATGAAGACCGAACATAGACTTTCTTACTAAAAAATCACATATCACACTGTCCCCCTGTAGGGCAAGTGAAACCATGTTAAAAGTGTCCAGAATTTGGTGCACCCTGGTGGAGTCGGCGTTGGACGCAGTTCACATACATCCCAAGGTACTAGTTTCGCTTTGCCTCCTGGGGCCGGGAAGAACAACCAATATGAACAACTAAATACCATTGTAAACAACTAAACACAACAAATAAAAATGCTTCTTCCTCCTCTCTATTCCTGTCTGCTTATGCACTTGCCTTCATTCCTACTTACACCTGAAAAACAAAATTCTTCCTGAATTTAGTCAAAGGAAATTTCCCCCAGACTCAGTGATTTAATATACATTTCTTAGCAAGACTTCCCCTAGCTGAGCAACTAGCCATTCCTCAGCCCTAGAATTTGATTCACTTCTGATAGTCCTTTTATGAACGTATTATCCCCCTCATCACTGGGAGGATCCAGGAGTGCCCAGGAAGGAACTTAATTGCTCTGAGACGGCAGTACTTTCCTCAGTAAGTCACTTAATAAATGACCACATCAGGTAGCCTGAAGCAAGGCATTTCCTAAGAGGACCTCAATCACTTTTAATTTTCAGGGCTGTGTGTTTTCCTTTCTCAGTCTGGAGCTGCTGTGCCCAGCCTGCCATCTGAGAAACATTTCTTTGAGGTGTCAAAAGGACGTGTCATGCATTTGGAATGGGGACTAAATTAAAAGGCCATACGACACAGTTAACATTCATAGTGAGATATTCTGGGCGGTTTCCAGTACAAACTCTCCAGTTTTTCTTGAGCAGAAGCACGCTGTGTAGGGGGACGCTTGCCTACACAAACACACACACATCAACACACAAACACACAACACACACGAACACAAACACACTGACATGCACATGTCAACACACAAAGCACCCACAAACACACATGAACACAAACACACTAACGTGCACACAACACATCAACACACAAAGCACACACAAACATGCAAACACACAAGCACCTGCATGAACATGCAAACACGTGCAGTTGGGAGACAAGCAGAGAATCCCCCATAATTGGACATATCCATTAGCCACATAGATTTGTCGCCACAGAAGGTTGGGGAAATTGGTGACTGGTAACTCAGCAACTCTAGTTTTCATATTTGTGTCTGAAAAATGGCCCTGGTATTATGTCCCCTTGTCTCCCAAGAGACAGAGACTTGGGCTCTGTGATGAACTCATATGACATGTTGTATTTCTTAACTCAGAGGTGAGAGGAAACTTTGAATGATTTCATGCAACTGCTTTATGTTTAAGATGGAAGCAACTTAACTGCTCATTGACATATGAATGGATAAAAAGATGTGTGTGTGTGTGTGTATGTTTGTGTGAGTATGTGTATATGCACAATGGAATACTATTTGGCTATAAAAAATGACATCCTACCATGTGCAACAAGATGGGTGACATAGAGGAAATCATGCTTAGTGAAATAAATCAGAAGGAGAAAGGCAAACCTCACATGCTGTCATGCATGTACGGTAGATAGAGAGACCAAGCAAACAAATGAAACAAATCAAACAGGAATAGACTTTTAGTCTACAGATTCAAGTTGGGTTGTTGGGCACTCCTCTCCCCAGGTGTTGTCCCACCCATGGCCAGTCTCACTGCAAGGACACTGTGGTAGCTAGATCTCCTAAAACGGCTCCCATGAACCTCACTTAGCAGAATTCACACCCTTGTATACTTTCTCCCACACTGTATCCACTCTGCCCCTTTTATTAGAGTATGGGAGAAGTAATACGGTGTGACTTCTGAGGTAGGTCATAGAAAGCCTTGCAGTTTCTGTCTTCAACTCTAGAAACATGCCATCGAGGCAAAGTCACTCGGTGCACGAAGTCCACCACTGTGAGATCGCCATGTTGTGAAAGGGCCCAAGCTAGTTCCACAGCAAGGACACAGAAGGCCATGCCCCAGCAGTTCCTACCATCCAGCTGGGCCAGACATGTGTGAAGAAGCGTTTCTGAGCACCTAGGCTGCTCAAAGCTTCTATGACTGCTGCTCCTGCTACCATCTGAATGCCACCCCAGGAGAGACCCAAGGGAGCAGTACCCAGCTGAGCCCCATTAACCCACGGAACCATGAAAAGTGAAAGTAAGTTGGAGTGCGAAGACACTGCCTTTGGGGGCAGTCTGGGACACAGCAGTAGGTAGCAGGGACAGGCACAGTCACCTGCCATGGCTTCTTCCAGCTCTGCCCTGCTACTAGTCAGGGCCTGCTTCATCCCTTCCCCCGGGCCTCTACCATCCCCCTCTCCCTCACCTGGAAGTTGCCCTCCTCAGATAAACCACAAGGCAGACAGCTGAGAGGAGACTGCCTTGATGACTGACTTCAGTCCAGGGAGAAAGTAAGTGCTCGTTTCCCACAGAGAGGTCCCAGCTGCTCCAGCATGGTCTGAAGCTGCGGGGTCTGGAGAAGCCCATAGTTGAGCTTCTGTTTCAGGACATTCAGAGGCCATTGCCAGTACCTGCCAAGAGCTTGCAGATACAGTGTCCCTCCATTTTTGGTCTTATCTAGACTTCAGGGCTATTTTCACTTTTCATTGAAAATAGGTCCCCTTTTCCTCAACTAAACTGTCTCTGGGGAGGGTAACCCCAGGTCAGCCCTTCAAGACAAAGGAGGGTGAAAGAGCTTCAGAGCCAAAGGTGGCTCAGTTCCCACTCCAGGAACAAGCCAACTTGTGGAGAAAAAACCCACCAAGCTGTCCTGGGTCCTTTTCCAGATTCAGGAACTTGCCACCACCTACCTCTTCTGGTCTTGTGGGACTGAAGGGCCATCTGAGACCAGCGGACCAGAAGTCGACCTCCAGAGACCCTGGGCGCTTGGAAGGAGGGTGGTGGTGAGAAGGCAAAAAGGCTATCCTCCAGAAAACTGGGCCCAAACAAAACATTTCCCGCCACCCGCCACTGCCTTTCTGAGATGAGGGGGTCCCAGAGCTCCTGGCCCTGGATTTACCTCGGGCTGTGCTCTGTAATGCAGTAACCACTCATTCTTCCCATGGGATCCCTCACCACCCTGCTGTGATCGATGCCTTCCAGCCCTGCCCACGGAGAAAACCATAGCCCAGAGAGGCTCTCACTGGCCACCTGGCTCCAGAGCTCTCTGCAGAGGCCTTCTCTGCTGCATCTCCCGAGTGACCTCTCTCTCAGAGGACAGCTGGATTTAGCAATAAAAATACAGGACACCCAGTTCAATGTGAATTTCAGATAAACAACAAATACTTTCTAGAATAAATATGTCCCATGCAATCTTTGGGATATCCCTATGTTAAAATATCATTCATTGCTTACTTGAAATTTAGTAAGGGAAAGTATGGGAAGTATGGGAAAGTCCCTGGGTGGGGCTGTGGAATCTTAAGCAGGTGATCACTGAGAAGGTAACATGCAGCGGAGACCTGACGCAGGTGAGCTTCCCATCCTGACTCACCTCTGGCTCTCAGAGGAGGCCAGCAAAGACACTTTCCTTCTCTGGCTGTTCCTGGAAAATAATCAAATAAATAATACCTACTGAAATCAGTAACTTTCAACACTTTTTCCTGAGCAGCCTACCCCTTCAATCAAATTAAGACTTATCCAGAGCCCTGTGAGTTAGGATAGGATTCCCACCTGCATCAGGTCTCTACTGCAAGTTACCTTCTCAGTGATCATCCGCTTAAGATTCCATAGCCCCACCCAGGGACCTTCCCATTGTCTAAGCTTTATTTATGTATTACTTTGATTGCCCCCTCAGTGCCTATTTAAATGTAATCTCCACGAGGACAGGGATCACATTTGTTCTGTTCACACCTGTTCTCCTGGTGCCTAGAAAAGTGGCTGGCTGGCACCAGGTCAGCTCGCAGTAAATGTTGGAGGATGAACAAAGGCATCCAGGACTCAAGGCTGAGTCAGGAGTTCTGTTCTCCTCAGTGTCTCTTTTCCTACCTGCAGCTTTCAGGGAGGCAGGGATTGTGCAAGGGTTGCCCTCGAGTCCCACCTCCTCCTGCCATCCTGCTGGGTGTCAGCAGCTGCTGGTGTCAGGGGACTGAGTGGATGAACCAACTTCCAGAGTGCAGAAGGGGACTCTGCAACCGCCAGAACTCATCTGACAACAGCCGCTGCCTTCTGAGAGTACAGAGGTCAAGTGTCTTGGAAAGCATCTGGACAAGGGTAGCCCAGTGAGGCGCAGCGCTCTCCTCTCAATCGGTCACCCCCCCATAGACTGGTGCCCTTTCCACCTTGCTCTTGGAAGTCACTGTCACCCTGGCGACCTCACAAGCAGAGGAGTGATCTAGACCCCCTCCTTGGCTGGATCCTGCGTACCCCTGCAGACTACCCCAGGAAGCCCCACTGGGCACTGAACCTCAATGACAGATCATGTCACAGAGTGGGGAACAGCCATTTGGGGTGGATCGGTCAGAGAAAGAAACCTCTTTACTGGAGACACAGATCAAAGTCCCATTCCAACGGGGAAAAGCGTCTTCTTTGCAGAAGAGAAATATCAAACATCTTCAAATCTTTGTAAAAATAATACAATATTCTGGAGGAAATAAAAGCAAAATTTTATATAATTGTGGGGTACAGGGGCCCTTGGAGGTCCCCAATCAGCCCCCATTCTTCATGAGGAAACTAAGGCTGGAGAGGCTGGGATGGGCCCAGTTGACTTAGTGACTTGGAGAAGAGAATGAGACTGGTGTCATGTCCCCTCTCCCGCCTTGACATCTACACTCATCTAGAAATTATATTTGTTGGGTGACTCTGAAAATGGGACATAAGGGGCGAGGTCTTTTGTTCTGGAGCATTCAGTAGCCCCTGAGGGGCCTAGGGTCTGTAACACAGGAGCTCCCTAGGGCTTATGGTGAAGGTTTCTCTGCAGACAATGGAAGCCCAGACATCACAAAGGTGGCTGAAGGCTTTGGGGTTCATTGCTCTTTTGCATGACCTTGGACAGATCATGTTAAATGGATGAGACATATCTGGTCTGTATATTTTGATAAATATACAACATACACATTGGATTAAAATGATGTCTTCATTTTAATGTCCTAGCTACCAAAGAGAGCCATTTCTCAGCACAGAGAAATAGGCACCTCTCAAACTGGTTAGAGTCCAGAATAGTCAAATGACTCCAGGAACACACCAGAGCAGAGAAGACAGGGACCAGGGAGGTAGGAGAGAAGGCAGAGGCATCAGTGGTCTCTATTCTTGGTCCTGCTGCTAATCCATTCATGTATCATCCAGCAGGTACCAGGTCAGAGAATGAAGCCTGCATAGGGAGGTAGGGAGGCCTCAGCTGCACCACCTTAGGCAAGCTCACCTACCCTTTGTAAGCCTCAGTTTTTCTATCTGTCCAATGGGGGGAATGGTAGCAACTTTAAAACACATTCAGCAAAGTCTTTGATACTCCTGCCATTTAGAGGTGGGGACTCAACACCACTTGCCCTTGAGTCTGGGCCAAACTTAGTGACCTACTTGTAACCAGTAGAGTTGTAGCGGAATTCAGAGACTGTATCAGAAAAGCCCACACAACATTTGCCAGGTTCTTCTGAGACACTTACCTTTAGAGCCCTGAGTCACTGTGTAAGAAGTTCCACTACCTGGGGGCCGCCGTGGTGTGAGGAAGCCCATTTTCCATGGAGAAGGCACAGGTGGGTGCTCTGGCTGACAGCCCCAGCGGAGTCTCAGCTGACAGTCAGCACCAACTGCCAGATGATCCCAGTCTCTCAGGAGGCCCCAGCAGCACATGGCAAAATCAGGAGTGTATTATCTTCATGTGTGGTGAGGAGCAAAAGAAATAATACACAAGAAAACCTTTTGAAAGACTATATCAAGATGGTTATTACTTTTCTGGTTTTTCTTATCATGTCAGTTCAATAGTAGGTCATATAAAAAACGAGAAAATAAGGTCTCTGCTTTCAGAGTCTGTTGTCATCGGCAGAGAGAAGAATGACAAACAGTGAAAGCAGCTAGTACAGATGAGGGCTAAAACAGTCAAGCGTGAGGCACAGGATGAGAGTTACAGGTGTTTCTAGGAGCAAGGACACTGGGGGAAGAGCAGAGGGTCAAGAAAGGTTTCTTAGAGGATGTGGGACATCCGTGGGGAAGGTTTGGGTTGCTGGAGAAGGAGTGGAGAGGGTAAAAGAGGTGAGGGGAAGCATGTGAGCAAAGGCACTGACAAGGAAACTTTGTCAGGTGAGGCGAGGTCTGGAGGTGGAGGAAGCTACCTGGTGAGACAGGTCTAGCTCAAGAGGCCAGGAATGCCAGCAGGAGTCAGGCAAGGTTTCCCTGTGTTTTTCTGACTCTATAAGGAAGATGCTTCCATGGCTACCTCTTGGTCAACCCTTCTGATAGCATCACTGAGCTTCTTGGAAGCAGGGAAGCAACTTCCTGTCTCACGCCACACCACCCTACCCACTTCCGGTGTGCTTGTGTTTGTTCCAACCCGTGACCTGCTGGCAGAACTGACTGGTACTGCGTGGACACCAGGTCAAGCTGGGAGTCTGACTTTTTTCCCTGGGAGTTTTGTGACTTTGAACCAATGCGGAGGAGAGTTGACACTAAGTGCTCTGAGAAGAAGGCAATTCCCCTGCTCCAGCCCCCAGATGCCCCACTTTTTCCTGCCTGGGGGTACAGCTCTCCACTGGATTCTGAGAGCTGCTCTAGAAGTCTCCCAGCACATGCTAAGTCTCTCTTGACCCTCACTTCTTTAGCCGGCCACTGTTGGTGTCTGGTACGAGTGACCACAAAAAACATAATGAATCCCAACCACTATAAAGCGTGGCTTGGTGGGGAAGAGGCCAAGCTGTGTTTCCATTTGGCCTTCCCCGCTCACCTGTTCTGTGATGGGACAGGTCACTCTATCGGAATCTCAGATTCCTTATCAAAATGAGGAAAAGACACAGACTGCATAGATGTATCATGAAGATTCTAGGAGACAATCAATGTCTAAAATACATTATATTCTTGAAAAGAAAAAAAGAGCCACAATAACCTTTTAGCTTAGCCGCTGTTATTACAATGTGAGCTTAAAGGGTTAGAAGCAGATTGCCCGGAACTGTGCACTCACCATGCTTGGTGTAGCCCACAGATAACAAACACAAATGACAAAAGGGGGTTATTTGAATACTTTAGTGGCCTTTTGACATTCAATGGAAGGCACTTGACCCCCGACAGTCCATCAGTTTCTAGACCAGAGTCCCAACCTGGTCAACTTAGGCTTTTACATTACAAAAAAGAGTCATGTAGGCTGGTTGGATCTGTTGACTGAAGCCAAGTCTGAGATAATGAGGTCAACACTTGGACATATAAACTGGAGAAATACTGTTCCAGGCCACAGACTGCACACTTCCTTTAGTCAACCAATATAGGCAGGGAGTCATTCAGTGGCCCTGGAAAGAGTGTGGATGATCCATGCAAGCCTTCACTGCTGCAGGAAATAGTTCGGACTCTTCCCTGGTTATGGCCAGAACTTCACCTGCAAGACCTGAGGGACCCAGGAAGAACCTCAGTTCATTAGAGAAGGCTCACTCTCGAACAAACAGGAAGCAGCTCCAACACATCTTTGCCCTCACTCCTGCCCTGGTCATGGCCAGAACTTCTAAGGAATTCTTTTCACTTGCAAGACCTGAGGCACCCAGGCAGAATTTCGGCTCCTCACAGAAGGGTCTGTCTCACACAGACTGGAAGCAACGCCAACCTGTGTGGGCTCACTTTTGTGGGAGTATTTACACAGTGTTACCCAACTTTTTACCCACTCAACTTATCTGGAGGCGTGCTTTCTCACAAAAGTTTTCAGGTTATATGCTTATTTCACAGGTGAGAAAATGAACACACACAACATGCCTAAGGTCACTGACTAATGCCAACGTGAGGATTCATGTCTCCTGATGCCAAATCCTGTCTGTACTCCACACACACCGTCTGATACTGTAGTCTCTCATGCCTTCCTTCCCCACACAGCTCTGCCCTCCACCCCCAGGGTTCACTGTCGCATGACCGAAGTTCCTGAAGCTGCTCTGATTTAAGACGAAGAACATATTCACCAAAAGTCAGTGGACACTCAGTAAGCCTTGGCTGAATTACTCTGACAGAAAGAGTTGTTGATAATTGTCATGATAATAATGAAGCCAAATGATCCATTTAAAAGGGGGAATAAATCCTTTTTCTGAAAGGGCATAGAGAGCAATGACTTGAAATCCAGTGACTTTGCACGACCAGGCTAATTCTTCCCTGGAAGGATGTCTGGCTCCTGCGAGGGCTTTGGTGGGGGACCTACCGATTTCCCAAGAGTGAGGGGGATAACATTACAATGAGCATTAACTTTATTTTCTTCGAAGTTCCTGCAATCAAATAACTCAAAACAGCAAAGATTTAGTGTGAGAAGCCAGTGAAACGTGGCCATCGGAATAATGTTCATATTTAATAGATTTCAATGACAGCCTCAAACACAATGCGATTAAAAAAATACAACAAACATGTGGTGGAGTTTAGGGCATCTGGGTCTGTTTAAATTGCTCTTGTTTTTCAAGATCAAGGGTATTATTGATAAAAACAAAAATCTTTGTAATCACTAAATTTAATCCAACTAGCGATGATGAGAAGACCGTTGTAAACATAAAACATAACTTGGGAACTAAATCTTACATATTTTCCTTGTTGGGAGAGGCATGTTTTGAGTCATTTGCATGGGAGAAAGCAGCGGAACCAGCGGGGCAGGGTGTGTGGAAGAATCAGTTGCCAGAGAAAGCCCTCAACCAGTGGGGATGTCAGAAAAACAGAGCAGTTAGCCACAGCTGACCTGAGCTGCAGTCGGGGGTACCTCTGGGTTCAGAGCACCCTGGAGAAGGAGAGAAGAGAGTGTGCCTTGTGTGAGGAAGACACGGAAAACTGAGAAGAAAATGTTCTAGAGGAGAAACTGTTGAAGAAAGAAGTGAAAATGAAGCTGTTTGTGTTTAGCTTTAGCAATTCAATGTTTTGGTCTACTTTTACATTTTTATCCTTTCTTAACTTCTTGGAGGAACTTACCTCCATCAACTTTCAATATAACATATTTGTTGAGTGTCTGGTCCTGGATGCCATGGAGTATATAATGGTGCCTAATAAGGCGAGTTCTGAAATCCTCTGAGCTGTCTTTTCTCTCCACTCTGGACACCAACATGGGGACAGCACTGTTGAGCATCTCTATTCCTGCATCACCTGGCTTCCGAATTCACACATATAGTTTTTCTCTGGTCCAGATATCATGCCTTCGTCAAACCTCAAAGGCTCCTTGAGGCTTACTAAGCATAGGATCAGCTGAGGAGATCCAAACTCACACAATGGAATAAACGAATAGAGAGTCAATGAAACTGCGGACTTAAGCACATCACTAGAAACAGAATTACATGTCATGGGCAATCCTACTATGATGGGTAATAGCACTCTTCCTAGTTCAGCACAGGTCCCCCTCCCTAAGCAAAGGGTGTCCAAGGCAGCATTTGTCCTGCTTTTGCATTGTCCTTCAATCTGCTTCCGTTTTACAGATTGGTTTCTACATTGAACTGCTCCCTTCTGGAATCTGAAGTAACAGACATTGCAAACATTTCTCCTTTGTGATGTCACGAATGTTCACGTTCTATGTTTTAAGTACGCCTCCACAAGGATCCATGAAGCACTTAACTTCAGGCTGGTGTGGCTCTCTGGATACACTAAACAGTTTAGAAATGCTTTCTCCGGCATGCCCTGGTGGAGCAGTGGTTGGGTCAACAGCCTCTGAAGGATGCAGGCCACATACCCCTGAATTTCAGCCCTGGGTCTGGGAGGGAAAAACCAGTGTGAACAGCTAAATAAAAATAAAGTGCTTCCTCCTCCTCCCTCTTCCTGCCTGTCTGCCTGCTCACCTTCATTCCTGCCTCCACCTTTCAAAAAAAAAAAAAAGTTTTCTGACACATACTTCCATATGCTTCTTTAGGAGTATTATCTTCTTGTGAATGGAAAAATTGCATCAACTCTTTAGAAAAACAAGAAAGAACATTTAGAGAAATTCTCAGAAGAAATTAAAAAGGTAAATTATAAATGTTCAAATCATATGAAAAGGTATAGTCTCTCTAATAATAAATAAGGCAAGTGAAAACACTGGCAGTTTATTTATTTTTTTATCAGAGTAGGAAATAATACAAATGCTGCTAATACCTAGTTTACAAAAGCTGGGGGTGGGGCACGTCCACACTGGGGATAGAAGAATCAATTGGAGCAACATTTTTGGAGAGCGATTTGGCATTGTCTACGCCTGTAGAATGTCCGTACCCTTAGAACCAGAAATCCCACCTGTAGGAATTTACCCTATGGAAATATTTACACATGTGAGAAAAAAATACTCATTGCACTATTTATAATAGCAAATGTTGGAATCCCTCTCATGGTCCATCAGTAGGAAGTTAGTTAAATGAGTTGCAGTAATCTGGTAATCTGTGCCTGAACACTGTATGGTTTTTGAAAAGAGATTAAATGGATCTATATGTGCCCCTCTGGGAAAAGGTCCACCATAAACTCAAGTAAAAAAGCCAGGTGCCCATCAGTGTGTAGACTTTGTTCATTATTTTTTCTCAAAGAGAGCAAATTATGTTTTTATATGCATAGAACATTCTGAAAATATAGATATAATTAGGGTTTATCATTAGGGAGGGAAGATTTATGGCATGCCTTCATATTTTACTTTATATATATTTGCTTTATTTGAATCCTGTTTTTTTTAAAGACCTGTGTTATTTCTAAAATTGGAAAATTTTATTAATGATAATATTATTAAAATAATATTACTTTTCAAATGATAATATTACTTTTATAAATAATAATACTTTTCGAATGTAAGAATCTTGGTGAGAAAGAGCTTTGAGACTCCAACCCCATAGAGTCATCCTCCCCACTCAGGAGCATGGTCTCTGGACCTCATCCTCTCCTCACATTACCACCTGCTCCCACACCTGCTCCGAATCCCGGCACAGGTGTAGCATGAGGTTGATAGGAATTCTCCTTCCTGCCTGCTCTGTGCTTCCCATTTCCCCCTCTCTCTTCTTCGGTTTTTTTCTCTTCAGTCACATAGCATTCCCACCTTTGTATTGGTTCCACTTCTTTGCCCACAATTCTCCCGCTCAGATTCCTAATCTGCCCTCTCTCTTAAGTCCCAGACCTACATTTCCAGTTGTTTGGTGGTTGTCGCCTCTGTGATGTCCTATGTGGTAGCACCAGAAATTCAACACATCGAAATGGAGTTTGTCAACCTCTTTCCACTTTTATAGGAGAGAAGAGTTTCCTCCATTCTCTGAAGACTCCTGACTGGGTCTGAAAATTAAACTGACAAAGACTGAGTAACAGGAGAAAAGCATACACATTTTGTTGAAAGTTTACATGTACTTGGGAGCCTTCCCAAGAGAATGCAGGCTTGAAGAAGTGAGTACAACACATGATTTTATGCCTTCTAGATAATACATTTGTGAAGAATGACAAGACAGAGATTCAGGCTGGGAGCAGTAAGTGGTAAAGAATAACTAGCAATTTAAGGGTTAATTTGATGAGGTTGTTTATACAGGTTTAACAGCCCTGATTTCCCTATCTCTGGTGATAATGATGTCTTCCTCCTGGCATAGGGAGGTCACCTGTAGGAGTTTTATGAGCTGTTTCAAGGAAGAAGGATGAGGTAGAAAGGTCAGAGTGACCTTCCTGCTTCTGTTTTCTCAAACTCCTCCAGCATAAGACATTCAATATGCCAAGTACCATATTTTCGGGGTAGCATGTCTTGAATCCTGTCACCAACATCTCCCCTGTTTGGTTGAGAGTATCACTTGACATCTCAATATCATCCTCTATCTTTGCTAGCCCTCATATCCAATCAGTTGCTAAGCCTTTGCAAGAGCAGCCTGCATGATATTTCTTACATCTCTTCTTTGTATCTCCAGCAAAGTTGAGCAGCCTTTCCTATACTCTATCTCCTAATGTGACCACAACCTCCCTGAAATCTCAAAGCATTGCTGTTAGCTCTCTAACTCATGTATATGTTCTGCTTTGTGTTGATTCAGTTCTTCTGGTGTTCCTTCTCTGTTCTCTTAATCATTCTTTGCATCTTGCTTCTGTTCCTTACAATTCTGTTCCCGTGTAACTTTGGCCATAGTTTCTGGCTGCTTCTTACATCGCAAACTTTCTATGTATCCTGATTGCTACTTAACCCCTTCACTTGGTATTTCTTGGTTCAGATGTCTTCAGCCCCTTTTGGATTGGCTGCTCTTGGACCACGTGTCTGCCCATGGCCCAATCAGCTTTCAGGGCTAGAGATATGGGAAGGGTGGGTTATTAAGGTCCAAAGATAACTAGTTAAGCACTACTTATAATCTTAGTGCCTTCTGTGAGGACAGTATTGTGGGTATGAACAGCTGCTGAGTCTGGGTCTGTCTAGTTTAGGGATATCACTCAGTATCGTTTCTAGGAACCCAAGTAAATGTAAGAATTGTTAGAGAAAGAACCTCCTAATTGTCTGGCATCTCTGTTCTCTCACGACATTGTCCCCTTCCCCAATATACTCCCCCACCAGCCATGGAGACCATTTCCTGACCTGAGATGTGCGAAGATGGGAAAAGCTGGGAGTTCAGCAAAGCAGTCTTAATATCCATGTGAGGAAATGCTCTGAACTTCACAGTCAGAACACTGATCTTTGCTAAGAAGATGACAAGGCGAAAATGAGAAGACCCAACAGAGAATGTGCTACCTCACCAGTTCAGAGGATGGAATAAGCCAGACCCTCAGGATGCTGAAATGAGAATCTCATAAAATGTCAATTGATGTCATCAAGAGTAACTGCAGGTTTAGAAGTGTGAATGAATTTGAAAGGCTTGAGTACTGATTTTTCAACACTAGTTAGAATTGGCCAACTAAGAGGACACATTCCAGTCTGCAATTTCAAGTGAATTTCATAAATTGCAGTGGATTTATCTTTTCTGCACTGTTGAACTTTTCTCTTGGTGAGCATATAAAGATATTTTAAAATAAAAAAAAAAAAAAACTAGTTACAGCTCAATCTTTGTTTTGTATTTAGAAACTACTCTAAAGCTCTTCCTTCCTTCTTTCCTTCCTTTCCTTCCTTCCTTCCTCCCTCCCCCTTCCTTCCTTTTTCCATTCTTCCTTCCTTCCATCTTTCCTTCCTTTCTTCCATTCTTATTTCCTCCTTCTCTACCCCTTTCTTCCTTCTTTCCTTCCTTCCTCCTTTTCCCCTTTGCTTTATTCCTTTTTTTTTTCTTCTTCCATTGATGAATATCTCTTTTGTACAAGGCATAGTATGCAGAGTATTTTACTTAACAGCATGAGAAATATAAATATATACAACAATACCAAAATTGTCCATCATTTGTCCACCTAAAGGTGAGGAGGTAGGTGTACCCTGGTGGGGTAGCAGTTGGGTACAATCCATATACATCCCAAGGTCCTAGGTCCCTTTCTGGGACCCAGGAATAACCAAGATGAACAACTAAACAGAATAAATAAAGTGCTTCTTTCACCTCTCTCTTCTTGCCTGCCTCTATTTTCCTTCACTCCTGCCTATACCTTTCCTTTAAAATAAAATAAAGTAACGTTGAAGAAGGGAAAGATTCCTTTGACGCTGCAATTTCACTTGACTTCCTTCAAGCACATGCACACATCTGCCTCCCTTTGGAGGAAGCCTGGGGAGGAGAATTTGTTGGTTTATTTTAACAAAGAAGATATAGCAAGTATTCATCTTGGTCTACAAACTCAGGCACTCAGGCATACACACACACACACACACACACACACACACACACACACACTCACCCATACCATTTTATATATTTTCTTTAAATCAACTTAATTCCAATTCTCAGCTGGTGGGAAATTTGGTCATTGCTGCCTCTGCTACCACTTGGCCCCAGGCAGCCCCAGGATCTAGGTTTATATGGTGCCTGGAGATGGGAAATGCCCCCACCCCTTTATGAGTCCAACTCCAGGCCCCTGTACTGTCAAAGTCTGGTGGCATGAGGTAGGAGTCTTCCAGAGGATGGGGACTCTTTCAGTCTTCCCTGTTGAAGTCTTACCTCTCCAGGAAGGTGCCCTGAGTTATGTGGGGGTCCCTGCTCCTGAAAAACCCACCAGGGCCTGTTTTATCCATCAGATACTAAAGTCCAAGAACTTTCAAGGCTCAGAAAAGTCTGACCATTGGAAGAAAGGTCATGGGCTCCCTGAGAATTTCAAAACAGAAATGAATACATGTTTGTGCTCCCCAAGTCTAACAGTCATTTTCATTCATTGTTAAACCAAATATTCGTGAACGAACACTTCTGTTTTAACAGTTTATTAGCTTCTCTCATTTTGCAAGGGTTTCTAAGTATAATAAAGTTTTTGCCAAGTCACCCCTGGTCAGGGAAAAAACTAGCAGCACTAGGGAACAACTCTGGAACAATCAAGATGCAGCATCCACACTGCCAGGTTTCTCAAAGTAGGGCCTGGGAGTCATGCGGGGTCTAGTTGGTCTGATTTGGTAGGTCTGGCGTGCAACTGAGATTGGGCTTTTCTAAAAAACTCCTAGCTAGGGTAAGCTGATGCGGGTGGTCCCCAGATCACATTCTGTGTAGTAGAGTTCTAAGACATGCTTTTGTTGATTGCTTCTTGATCAAGAATTTCTGGGACCTGCAGCTGATTTCAGGGTTAAGGTCAGAGTTCTCTGACTCCATCAGGCATTGATACTTAGGTATAAGTTCTCCTCTCCTATTGGGATCCCACTGACCTCTGTGTCCAGCCAATGCTTATTCAGCCCTCAGGCCTTTGCCCTGGCTTTTTCTCTGCTTGTAATGTCCTCTCTTCTGATATCTGGCAAGGAAGATCCCTCTGTTCTTCAGCATCCAATTCAATTGCTATTTCCTCCATGAAATCTGCCTCATACTTGCCAGTCGTTATTGCTTCCTTCCGGTTCCTGAATTCAGGTTTTTTTTTTTTTTAACTTACAATTTGGCTCTGATTATCTACACTGTCATATTACTAGCTAACTCTTTTGAAGATGTCTGTCTTATTTCTCTGACTAGGCTGGAAGGCCCTAGCAGACGTTGCTAAGGTTTCTCCCTTTTTCTGCAGTCTAGACTTGGCTCTGTCATTAATTAGACACATGAGCTTGGAAAAATCACTTTATTTCTCTATGCCTTGGGTCCCTCATTTGTAAAATGAGTAGTTGAATGAACTCAGAGACTGCCGCAAGCCTGTCTTCCTCTAAAATTCCTTGGTTCCACATGCTTCTGACTGCCCCACATTGCCGAGGACGTGGCTGACATCCAAGAGCACAACTAGTGGATTAAATTAAATGGAAATTTTAAACAAGGAAAGGTATATGTCCCCAGAGAGGTTGTGGACAAATGGCCCTGGGGCAACACTACAAATCATGGCTGTAGGAGAGATTCATTCTTCCTGTGCCTCCCCCCACTTTCGGAGGCCTCTCCTCCATGTCCGGAATTTGCTATCTTTTCTCAGCTCATTGGCTTCCTTTTTTCCATTCTTTACTGAGACCATGGAGAGAACAAACTACAATGAGGAGAATGCATGCTACGGGTCTGAGAGAGAAATTAGAAAGGAAAAGGGGTGGAAGAGAGGGAGTAGGGGAGGGAAAGATGGGGAGGAGGAGCAGGAAAGCAGAACACGAGGTCATAATCTGGAGGGACCAGATTTTTCAGAAATCATCTGTCACAGTAACAAAGCCGCCAAAAGATGTAAATAAATTAAGATGGTAATTCCATCTCAGATTTGTGGTTCTGTGAACAGGTCTTCCAAGCTCGGCTCTCCCGGTGTGTGATGTCATCCACGAGCCTTGATGGAATTAGAACCCCAATTTATTTATGGTTGGGATATGCTATTCCTTAAGGCATTGCAATTGTCTTTATTTTATAGGCTGCTTGAAGCAATTTAATATGGTTGGATCCCGCAGAGGATGCATACCAAGAGAAACTCAACAAGTGAGAGCTGGCACCACAGTGCTCCTTCTTTGTAAACAGCCTGCTGCCTGGACTCGTGGAGGCCTGCCCCGCAATAGGGCTTCAGGTTTTTCATCTGCCTTGCGGGCATCACCATCAGGAAGCAGGAACCTCTCCAATGGTGATTATCAGGAACTGCCACAGCAGAGATGTTTATCTCAGAGATCTGGCCTAAGCAACTGTGGAGACAAACGCCCAGCAGGATCAGAGGTCGGAGTTTGAGAGGACACCTACTTCATGCTTGGAATTGATATAGAACAACTCCACACCAGGCATGGAGGGGCCTAGACCATCAAACAATGTGGAATTGTGTAAGGATTTGGAGTCAGGAGCTCTGGGGGCAAGCCATGGGTCTACCACTGTCTGTGTTGTCCTGGGCAATTCACTTAATGAGACTCCAGTACTTATAGGTAAAATGGGAATGTATTTTTGCTTCAGAAGGTTGTTGAGATGACCAAACGCCAATGTAGGTAATTTCAGACTGTTGCATAGATAATAACTCCAACCTGCAGATGACTTCACTTGCAGCTAGAGGTTCTTGAATTCCCAAGGGAACCAAATCTCAAGATAATAGATTCACCTAAAGTCATCCTGTATCCTGCACCCTTTGACCAATAATCAACACGGATACTGAAAGAGCTCTTTCTTGTTAAAAGACCCAGATATTGGTCTTCTCTAAGCTATAGTTCTGGTAAGTTTCAGATTTTTATGAGCCAGGGGTCCGTTCTCCCTGTAACCTCTCCTCTCATCCTTTACCTCTAGGAGTAATACACACACTTTGTTTATTTAATGGTTTTATACACTAACTTGTCTTTCTTGAATGTGTTATAAGCATTCATTGTATTTTGCAGAAATTTATTTTCTTCCTTTTAGGTCCCAAGTTTCTAGAATGTTCTGAGATCTCACTTGAGGAAGAAACAGGTGTAGAAAGGAACTGTAGTTGAGAATTATATAACTTACATATCTTGATTTCAGTGGGTTACAGCTATACATGTGTAAAGAAATAATCAAATGTTGAAAGGAAAGAGTGTTAGTATCCCCCCTAAAAAAGGAATGAGAACCACTATACCTTAGTATACACTATAATTTCCTCACCTATGAAAGGAGGAATTTCAATTAAATGTGATAGGCAGTCATATCCAGTTAATAATGTCCTATAGCTCTATAGTTAATGGTAACTATTAATGGTAAATACATTACATAGGGTTCACTGCCCATAACAGACACCATTAATTAATCACAGCACTATTCTCCGGTGTTCTAACAATTCCTTCCTAAATATATTACCATATGGGATGAAGCCCATTTTTCTCCCAGGTTTACTCATTTAATGAACAAATTACCACTAACTATTTTTTTCTACTTAAAAATATGTTCCCACCTTCTCTACTCCATTAGCTCCTTCAGTGATTGCTTCCATGAGAAGAGTTGTGTAAGATAAATACAAAATGAAATGAGTGAAATGACTTTTGGATGAAACAATAGAGCAGTATCATGGAAGAAATGGCTCTTAAAACGTTACAAAGCAAAAGCAGTAATAACCACTGCCATTTAGTAGAGTCTACTCTGTGACATTGATCTTACCAATCAACGGTGTTGTGCTTGATCTTACAAATCCTAACAACAGTGTTTTGAGATATCTGTTATTTTCTCATCTTGCAGATAAGGAAATCAAGGCTCAGAGATGTTAAATCACTTGCTCAGGATCACACATAATTCAAATGGCAGAGCTGGTATTCATCTATGAAGTCCAGTGAGTAGGATTTTCAGAAACAGAAAAAGAGGGGAAGAGAAAAAAGAGGCTCCTGCTAGTACCAAGTCCCCCCACACCCCCAAAAATTCAGGTATAAATCTAACAAAATAGCATAAGAGATTTATGAGGAAAACCATAAAACTTATGAAAGATATCAAAGATGTCAAAACTTGATGGAAGATACTGCCATCAAATACATGGAGAGATATTCCATGTTCATGGATAGCAAGACACAGGATCATAAAGATCATAAAGATCTTCCTGACTTCATCTATAGAGTTCTTGCCATCCCAGTAAAAATCCCAGCAAGTCATTTTGTGAATATTGACAAATGGATTCTAAAGTTTATAGTGTGAGGCAAAAGATCCAGGGTAGTCAAAACAATATTGAAGAACAAAGTTGGAAAACTGACACTACCTAAGTTTAAGACTTACTATAAAGTTACAGTTTAGTGTAGTATTGGCAAAAGAATAGACAAATTGATCAATTGGATAGAATAGAAAGTCCGGAAATAAACTCACATTAGTATAGTCAACTGATCCTTGACAGAGGAGCAAAGGCAATACAGTGGAGCAAAGATAATCTTTTCAACAGATGGTACTGGAACTGCTGCACATCCACATACAAAAAAATAAATCTAGACTCCTTTTGTAGGTAGAAAGAGAAGGCAAAAGAAGCACCAGGAAAGGAAACTGAATAACTGTTTAAAACATATTGCAATTAATATGCAGATGGTCTGTGTCTAATGAGATCAGCGTAAGAAGAGCACACAGGGAACACGGGCCCACTTGAAAGCAGGTCCATGCATTCTAGAGCACAGCCACCTAAGGTCACTTAGTGCTCACCTGGGCTAAGAAGCAGCCACAGCAGCAATGAATCCACAAGGAAATTTCTGTACACTGAGGAACCCTGTCTTCAATGCCAACATCTTGTACAGAAGCAGCAGGCCTCAGTCGGAGTGTGCTGGAGGATGGGCAATGTCTGGATGGGCATGTTCCAGAATGGGAAAGAGGATCCTTTTGCTTCAGGGTTCATTGTAGAAGACAGAGTGCAGAGTGGCTAATGGTTTTTCATAATGTCATTCCCTCGTTTGCAGATCCAGAGGAGATGGGTAGGTCTCTCAATGGTCCCTGTAAAGTCCAGCTACCAAGAGGAGCAAGGGTGAATTGAAGTGACTAGGCCCAGATGAGCCAAGTTAGTGGACAATATGGGCTGTGTTCTACAAAATAACTTCCTGAAGTAGCTATGAACATCTGGGCATGAAGAACAACAGTCAGAGTCTGAGTGGGAAATAACTGATCAGGACAATCCCTTCCAATAGCCTGAGCAGTTAGGAGGGGAATCATGAATAAGGAAAGGAACAATTGGAGGACAATTCCAAGTCTGATCTTCATAGAATTTTGGGGCCTTCTGAATGAGGGAGGAGAATGAAGGGGAGGTTCGCAAAAGGCTTACCAGTTTCCAAATGGTTGTCAGAAGTCTGGCTTGTAGGCTTCTCTGGGGAAGATGAAGGTAAATGGACTTAGCTCTCAGAGAAAGAGACCTGAGAGAATGTTCAGTGAACAGGTGCTCTCATCAGAATGTCCTCTCAATGACTTTCTGAATCTCAGTTTCCACATTTAAAAATGGAACACTTGGCATAGACAACTCTCCATTGTGCCTTCCAACTATAAATTCTGTCCTTCTCCGGAAGACACAAAAAGCCCTTGTCTTCAGGGAACGAATTGTCTAGGTATAAACAAGAAGGCTCAGACAGAACCCAGGAATGTGGAACAGTGTTGGGTGGACAGAGAATGTGGAAAGGAGGGGTGAGGTGGGGAGGCCAGCTAATGCTTTGGGGCTGGAGGAGGGCTGAACTGAAGTCCCCCAACTGGGACCCAGGTCAGATACTGGCTGTGCTTGTGAATCTTCATCCCAGATCCACCACCCGGCTCTCACAGCGGGGCTCGGTGCCCAGATCCAGAGCTGTGGTCTCAGACCCCAGACCCTGCTCCTCGGAAGCTCCGTGACTTCCCTACCTCTTTGGAGCTCAGAGTCTGTAACCTGCAGGCCCTGAGAGGCAGCTCACTCGCATCTTGAACTCATTTTCCAGCACGAGGGGGTCTGGTTTTATGTCACAGTCCAAGGCACGTGTTTACTCAGCTTCTCTGCTCCCCAGTCCAAGGAAAGATAACTGAACTTGATGGATAACCACTAATTGGATCATTACCTTCATTTTGAAATGATTGCTCCTAGCCACTGGGGGCACAAGTTCCGAGCGGGGGGGCCCCCAATCTGGCCCAAGGCAGGCTATGAGCAGAGGATAGCTCCATCAGCTCAGACCCTGCAGGGCTGTGACCTCGCAAGGGCTCACAGCTGTGCTCCTGCCACCCTCTACCCTCCAGCCAGCCTCTCCCTCTCCTCCTGGACTCCACACGCCCGGCCAATCCTGATGCACTCATATTCCCACTGACCCCTCCCCAAGTGCCCGCCTGTCGTACCCCAGTGCTCCATGGAGCACTGGTTCCCCCAACTCCTCCTCTCTGCCTTTCTGATGCCCACTGCATGCCCCCTCCTCAGTTCTGATTGTGAGCAGTGTACCTCCCTTGAAGGATGGGCCATCCCTCTCTCTCAGATGCCCCTATGTCGCTGGCACTGGACTCGGCACACAAGGAAGGCTTGCTGGTTGATTGATGTTATGGAGGGACCGACCGGAAGGGAGGGCAATTGATTCCAGCTGAGGAGCCGGGGAGGCAGGCACGGCCAAGGGTACTGGCTGCCGGGAAGGGAGGGGCAGGAGGGTCAGCAGTTCTGAAGGCGCCCCCACCCCTCTGCCCTTGTGGCTCCAACCTGGGATCTTAGGTTAAAAAAAAAAGTTTACAGAAGTAATCCCTCTGAGAGTGATTAAATAAATTACCATAACTCCTGAGATGAAATATGACAGTCATTAAAAATGCTTTGAAGAATACTGACGGATGTGGGGCCATGTTCATACCAAATGAGTGAAAAAACCTCAAGTTACAAAAGAGAACGTACGATGTGATTTCACTGAAAAATGTTGTTGAAACATACATGTAGGATAATGGTAGCTGACATTTATTAGGCCCTTTGAGTGTGTCCTGCATTTGAAACAGGGCTTCATGTGTCTTATCTCATGCAGTCTTCCTAGCCACGCTAGAACCCAGGGTGGGTTCTTATTCCCATTTTACATAAGTGGAAACTGAGGCACAGAAATGAAGTGACTTTCTAACTTTCTATCTTGAAGCCTTTAGAGCTGTGAGTTTCTTATTCTGCCTGGGGAGCCCTCACAGGTAATTGGGTCAAAACTCTCTGAAAACATGTTCCTAGGAGAGTAGTTGGAGGCCTGTTATGTGGAAGGCAGCTGGGCTGTGTTTGGTGTGTCCCCAGAAAAGACACAGGGAGACAGGGAGACAGACTGTGACCGACCAGGAGAAAGAACACCTTTCTCATTGCTGCTGGGCAGGGATGTGGTCAAGAATGAGCAGGGGACCAGCTTCCTCAGATACTGAAGATGGAATTTGACATCAGATGACCTCTGAGAATTCTAAACCTCAAAGCCTCTAAGGAAGGCCAGCCTGGGAATAAAATCTGTGGCTTTCTCAGGCCAGGTGCTTGGGCAGAGAATCCAGGGGCTTGAGAGCTGCTGCTTTGCCCATTTTATAGACTCAGTGTTTGTGTCCCGGAGTTCATACCCCAGTGTGACGGTATTGGGAGGAGATGCCTTGGGGAGGTCATTGGGATTAGATGAGGTCATGAGGGTGGGGATTTCATGAGTGGGATTAGTGCCCTTATAAATCACAAGAGAGTTTACTTCCTCTCTCACCCTTGCAGCTTTGTGAGGATGCGGGGAAAATGAGTTTGCATTCCAGAGGAAGGCTCCCATAAGAGCCCTGCCATGTCGGCACTTTTATCTTGGATGTCTAGCCCCCAGAACTGAGAGAAATAATTTTCTGTGGTTTAAGCCCCCACCCCCAGTCTCTGGTAGTTTGTTATCACAGCTCAAGAGGTCCAAGAGCAGCCTCTGGGAGCTGAGTGTCCCTCTCAGGCACTCTTCCAGATTTCATTAAGAGGGTGTGGACAGTGGTCAGTCCTCTTTCTCCCAAACATGCATGCTAAAGGCCCTGGAACCACAAATCAGATTTCTCAACATATCCTTCATGGGAGCACCCAGGCAAACTCCAGCACTGAAAGGGAACATTCTGGAGAAAGGTTATGCTAATCCCGTAAAAGTGTCCTGCAGAGAAAGTCTTAGGGGTGTGTGTGTGTGTGTGTGTGTGTGTGTGTGTGTTGAGGTGGGGATGGAGAGGTATCAGCTGACTGTGCTCCTCAGAGTCCACTTGCAGTTTTCTAGGCAGGTCCTGGCCTTTGCAAAAGGACACGGGGATGAGAAATTCCCGCTAACATCATCCTGTTACCTCACAGTGCCCACTGGTGTTGATGGTGGGGTCTGGTAGTAAATCAGTTAACCTCTATTGCCTGGCGATTGTGCATCCAGCCTCAGATGCAGGTGTCGTGTGAGGGGGAGCACGTCTGTGGTGTGTCTGATGGGAAAGCCATGAAGGGAAGGTGTGGCCCTGCTCTGGGAGGAGGGTGGACCCACTCACCACTCAGGGGAGGAAACGGTTACTAGTCTGCTTGGAAGAGATGAACACAAAGCAGGCTGTATAGAGAAGTAACCCTGTGACTTTTACACGTAGTGAAATTCCCTTTAATCTGTTTTAAAAGAGGTCACCAAGTGCTCTCAGATGTGGGTGGATTTGATATGAAAACAGAGGCAAGTTGGGACCCAGGGCCCACTGGCCAGCTCCTCATCCTTTATCTCTTATCCACCCATCCCCTCCTTCTCTCGCTCCCCTTGGAATTTAAACATGTGGGAGAAACACTCCTTTTATTCCACCCTATGCACAGTGATTTCTGGTTGAACACCACTGTGAGATGGCCCTGGTGCTAGACACTGCCTGTGGGGGATAGAACGCAGTAAGAGGAAGCCTTTATCCTTATGGAGCTGGTGACCGATGAGGCTTAAGGTGAAGGAGTGCAGGCCTTGGGGAGAGGATGGCACTGAGGCGCCCCCTGGGTGTCTGTGGGCACTGTGAGCAGATGTAGGGGTGCAAAGGGACAGTGGAGGAGGATGAGGAATGGTTTGGGGGAAAGGTAGGTCAGCATTCACCCAGCCTGACTTTTGAGGGTGGGAAGTCTCACCCATGTCAGCTGGAAGAAGGTGGCAATAAGAACTGCTGTCCAAGTCCCTGGAAACCTTTATGCCAGGCCATACTTGACTATGTTCAGATAATAACAATATAAGATGACCTTTAATTCAGTCCTAGGGTTCTGTGCCCTAGGGTGGGCCACAACCAGCTAACCTGGTAGAAGTCTTTATTTACTCACACAAAGCATTTATCTACACTGTTTTCTGAAACTACTAGGTTTTTAATAGCAATTCTAAGGCCTAGGCCTCAGAGACTCCATCGGGATTTAAGGGGGACCTCATGGAATGCTGTCCTTTATACTATTAGGCTCTTCTTTGCTTTCCCATTAATACTCTGGGTATTTACCACTGGGCTCCATGGGAAGCATCCAGAATGCCAGGAAACCCAGGGATGTCTACTCAGCCTGTGCTGAAAGCAGGGTGAGGTTGGGTTCTGACTTGGCCTTGGTCTTCCCTCTGCCCCCTGAGAAGCTGGCCCTAGGTGTGAGAAGGACCCATCTGAAATGCAAATGTCTGACGGGAGTTGATTCTGAGGGTTCATCGAACCCTGGACATGATCTGGAGTTGGGCAGTGCCAAAATTCTCATCTCCCCTGACATAGTCTGTCCTTCTTGGACCCCAGCTTAACTTTCTTTGTCCTGACCCCATCCCGCTCCTTCTCAGGTGCCTTGGGCCTAGGGAGAGTTGATAATTCCTTGTGTGGAGACCATGGGTTTAGCCAATGTCTCCTCTCAATTCACTGCTCACTTATCAGCTGCAGGAAACCAGCCAGTCCCAGGTTCAGATCCCACCCTCCTTCAGGCACTTCAATCCCTTCTCCTTTGGTCAATTGTCTCTTTTACATCAGTCTGTGGGGCTGGTTCTAATTCTTGACCATGACTCTAATCTTGCTGATCAAGGTGGCAGCTGCATCTTGTGTCTTCCCTAACACCAAGTATCTTTAACTCATCTTCCTTCCTCCCCCAGCTCTTTCTCAGATCCATCTGGACATGGGAGGGAAAATCAATGAGCTGGGTGTTTCTGTTTTTTTAAATTCAGTCCTCTTAATTTGTCTCCTACATGTTGCTATGTGAATACTTCTCACAGAGAATGAGGCTGAAACCATTTATCTCAGTTGCCCGAGGTCTTACCAGTGAAGCTGAACCTGGTTAGAAAGTCGTCTGGCTCCAGAGCCCCTGCTTGGCTTTCAAGGGTTAAACTGTGTCTCTCAAAAAGAAATAGTGAAGCCCTAAGCCCTGGTAACTGTGAATGTGATCTTAACTAGAACTAAAGTCTTTGCAGATGTATTCGAGTTAAAATGAGATTACACTGGATTAGAACTGGCCTAACCCAACCACTGGCGGAGAGGCATGGAAGATTCTCCCTCAGGACACACAGATTGAACCAACCATCTTGATGCCTTGGTTTTGAAATTCTAGTCACTTAACTGTGAGAGAATTCATTTCTGTTACTTGAAGCCACCTAGTTTGTGGTAGATTGTTAAGGCTTCTTTAAGAAAATAATAGTTTCTATACATATTTCCAGGTCAGGAATGCCTCCTTTTCTTGGTCTAAAACCAAAAGTTCCTTCAGAATCCACTTTCAGAATTCTCCCCTGTGGAGTTGGCCCAGATCTGGTAAAGAGTTCATTGCAGAGTCCATGTGGGAGATGCCTCAGGAGGTGTTAGAGGTCAGTGGGTCAGTAAACATCTCATTTTTGTGGTCACCAGAGTAGGCTACGTGGAGGCAGAATGTGATCAAGAAGAAACCTTGAGATGTTAGATAAAGGGCTAATAGAGTGGAAACAGAGAGCAGAGGATGGAAAAGCAAGTAGCATGGTAAGACACAGTGTTTATTACAATGTAGGTGCTCAGCTAATGTCAGAAAAGAATGTTAATAAATGCAAGATGTGGCGCACCCTGGTGGAGCAGTGGTTGGTAGCATGCCACATACATCCCAAGGTCCTGGGTTTGAATCCTGGAGCCAGCAGGGAGAACAACCAGGATGAACAACTGCATACAAAAGCAGTTTCTTCCTCCCCTCTCTTCTTTTTTGGAAAGGCATGGGCAGGAATGAAGCAGAGGCAGGCAGATAGGATGAGAGAGAGGAGGAGGAAGCACTTTATTTTATTTGATTGTTCACACTGGTCGTTTCCCGGGCCCCAGGACACGGACTCAGGACCTTGGGGTGTGTGTGGACTGTGCCCAAACCCTTTTCCACAAAGGCATGCCCTCCCTTATCTCTGCTCGTCTTCATTCCTGCAAAAAAAAAAAAAAAAAAAAAAAAAAAGGATGTAAGATGTCTTTAAGGAAGTTGAAACTAAGTATGAGCCACTATGAACTTCCTGGTTATTAATATCAGGTAAGAGCATTGTTAACTAAATCGGTCTGACTGTCTGAACTATCACAGGTATAATTCTAGTGCAATGAGGGGAAACCCAGTCTCTGAGCTCAAAAGTCATGAATTTTGACTTTGAATCTGCTGTTTCCTAGTTTTTGTGCATTTGGACAAGTCATTTAGTATCTCTGAGTCTCAGTTCCCTCAACTGTCAAATGAAGATAATAAATGTTTCAGACTTTACAGAATTATAAAAATGGAATGGCCAAGAATTTGAGCGTGCTTTGTAAATTGCAAAGCACAATATAATAATGTATTATGATTAATATTATTATTGAATGGCCTATTCTGTGAATGCCTGAAAATCCATTTGAACCTGTGAGTCTTTGCTGTTGGTTTCTTCACCAACTGGTAAGTTCCTCTGTGTTAGTTAGGTTTTGATTTGAATACAAGTAACAGAAAACTCAAGATAACAGTATGTCAAGTAGTATGTCACTCCAGGGCTGGTATGGAGGACTTAGGGTCTGTCCATCTTGCAACATTACTGTGTCTGGCTGTCATATCTAAGGTTACCATATAGCCCCAAATAGCTGCTGGAGCTCCAACCATTACACCCACATTTCATCAAAAAGTAACAAAAGAGAGGCTTCCTGTGGCACATGCCATCACTTTATACATATATCCCCTTGGTTAGAACTTATTCTCATGGAGACATTTACTTTCTGGAGAAACTGGCAAATGTGGTTTTTATTCTGGGTGGTCACATGCCCAGCTAAAATTCAGGGTTCCATTATCATTGAAGAAGGAGAGAAGAGTGTACAACATACATCCCCTACGATAGGGATACATTCTAAAAAATGCGTTTTTAGGTGATTCCGATGTACACACATCATTGAGCATAGTCACACAGACATAGATAGGATGGCCTAGTGCACAGCTAGGCATAGAGTGGAGCTGATCATGACCACCGCTGTATATGTAGTCTGACATTAGCCAAATTGTCGTTAAGAGACGCATGACAGTAGGGGGAGAACTGGCATCTGTGCCATTCATTCCCTTTGTTTCCTCTCCATAGATCCAAATTCCATTCTCCAACATCAAATTAAGGTCATCTGCAAAATAAGGAGTTTGTACTGGTAGAGAATATATAGTTACTCCATAGGACATTATTATTAGTCTTGTATACCAGCGAGTTAAATGCATCACAGAATAATCTCCCCGAACTTGTGCCCCAGCCCTGGGAGCTAGGCAGTCTTGTCTCTGTGTCCTAGCTGAGGAAGCGTGGTTCCAAGTGTGAGAGGCATCGTTTAGGCTTCCTGGGAAACAGTCTGAGATGAGATTAGCAATCAGTGGGGAGGACCTGTAGTGGAGAGTGCTCGGGGGTTTAACGCCAGTGGAAGGGGATGAGGACAGACTCAGGATGGGACTGAGGGAAAAGCTGCACTGCCCACACATCCACTAACTTCCCAGGAAACTCTGGAGCTGGGACAGTCCTGCAAAATTGTTCCCAGATGGCGCTGGGGGACAGGTCTTTAAATCCCTCTGCTGGTCACTCACCAGACACAAACAGGGGTCCTGACCTTGGGCAAATCACTCCTCAGCTGAGGCAGTGGCTGAGGAGGCTGAGAGCTGCAGGTATAAGTCCAGTGGCTGCAGGTATAAGTCCTTCATGCTTCTAAGGAAAGGTGCAGGCAGGAATTAGGTGAGTCAGCAGGCAGGAAGAGAGAGAATGAAGGAGCACTGACATCGATTTTCATTTTAGTTGTACATCTTGATTTTTCCCTGCTGGCCTTGGGACGCGAACCCAGGTCCCTGGGATGTATGTGGAGTGCGCTCAGCCTGAGGCAGCAAACCCAACTGCCACTCCACCAGGGTGTGCCAGTCCTTCTTTCTTGAAGCAGGACTCTGCAGGGGTCTCTTGACTGAACTTGCACTAAATAGCAGCTCCAGCAGTTGGCTCTAGTCCTTGTGCAGAGACTCAAAGCAGTTACATTTTCTCCAAGTCACCGCTACATGCAATGCCCACAATTCAAGCCCCCTCATCTGTATTTGAAATCAATTTGCTAGATTGCCTCCCTAGGGTCTCTGTCCCTCTCCCTCTCCCTCAGTCTGTGCTTCCTCCTGGGATTCTGCCCTCCCTGTCTCTTATACTCTCTGCTCTTCCTTCTCTGAACAAACTGCCAGTTAATACCACTTTGACGAAACTATTTCAAGTCATTCAATCCAAGCCGTGCTTGGTAGCAGAAGTCTCCCGGGGCCTCACCTTCGGCCAGGTGGAGTGGGATTATAAAGACAGAATCCTGCCCCAGCAGGGCTGCAGGCTGTTTGGTGATAGGGGAGGACAGAGGGACGCGGAGGCTGCCCAGGGAGTCACGCCTGTCAGTGCTGTGGGGTTCAGGGGAAGGGAGGTCATCCAGCCTGGGTGAGAAGACCTGTGCTCATGTCCCCGCTCCGCCATCTCCCCATCTCAGACTCCAAGTCACCCATCAAGTCCTCAGTATAAGTAGAAGGGATTTTAGAACCAGAGTTGGAGAAAGACAGCACAATTCTCATCTCAGAGGCCCAGGAGACATCATGGCCTGGCCCCAGTGACAGTCAGATGGTGGTGGTGTGGCTGGATCGAGAACCTGGCCTAGCCTGCCCCGGCTGTCCCTGCTGAACGAGGGCAGGAGGACTGCATGCAGACTTCAAGTTGACCCCTACCTTTTGGCATTTTCAGCAAAGCACTCAGATGATCACTGTCACGAGAGAGAATCAGAAATTGGATTGGCCACAGCAGCCTCACGGAAACACTGCTGCTTCCCGTGAAACCCAGCTGCCGTCTTGCTCATTCACGCTGGTTGCCCAAGAAGGAGAGGGTGGGGAAAGAGAGTACAAAAGTTCTTTCTAGTTTGGGCTTCACACCTGGGGCTGCAGACAATGCTGCGTTGGCTCAGAAGATTTAGGAAGATGTAGGAAGCCAGAGTGTAATAAGCTTTCAATCAACAGCTCCCTATGCAGAGAGCTTTTGCCCACCGCCCAAGAGAGGCTCCCTCATACACTATAACCTGCATCTTCCCTCTGAAACATCTCAGCTCCACAAAGCAATGAAATGGTCTGGCCTAAGTTACTGAACTCTTTGAAGTCCTGGAGAAGCCCATAAATAAGGTGGGTACTCGGATGGGGCCATTCACTGTGCAGGGTCCCCATACAACTCTTTCAGAGTCACATTGATTTGTAGCTGCCTCTAAGTCAATTTCCTGGGGCTCATAAATCTTGATTCATGCAAACCTGAAATGTCATCAGTATTTATTTGATGCATTTCTTACCACTCCAGAGAAAAGGAAGAAAGGAAAAAATGTCAGTGTTCTCACCCACCACCCTGGAGCAGGCTGGGGACTTGGCATTCCTGGGCCCTGGTAGACCATTTCATCCTGAACCATAAACCTTGGATAACAAATGTATCATTGCATAGTCAGCAAGAGTGGTAACTATCACTGGAGACATTAACCTGAGTTATTGTCTCCAGTTTCGAAAGAGCAGAAACAAGTATATATAAGTATGTATATATATATATGTGTGTCTATATATACACACATATATGTATATATAGACACACATCTCTCTCTCTCTCTCTCTCTCTCTCTCTCTCTCTATATATATATATATATATATATATATAAAACCTGTATATGCTCCCTTGCTCTTCCCCTCAGACACCTGCAGCCATCTAATGTTTCACTGAATCCTGCCACATAAATGCATAGCTTCACTCACTAATCCATATGGCTCCAGAGACCACTGTTACATGAGAACTTAAACTGATGGGGCCAGGCAGCCCAGGGCAGCTTAATCTTTTTTAATTCAAATCGACTGAGTCCCATGTGGCCCGGAGCTGATACCCTATATGCTGCAATCAGACTGACCTAGACTTCTCGTGCTCTAAATGATTCATGAAACGGCCTCGAGTTTGTTTCTATGGTGACTGGAAACCTGACCCAGACAGAGGAATCTGCCATTCACGGTGCAGGGACAGAAAGGGGGGCACTGGGGACCCTGGGTGCTGGTTGGGAGAAGAAGATGCTCAAATGCTTCCATCCCAGCTGCTGGGCTTAGGCAGCAGAGCGAGGGGATGAGAAGAAATAGTCTTTTAGCCAAAAAAAAACAAAACAAAAAAACCCAAAAAACCCATTAGTGGGTGTAGGAAGAGATAGGGGCAGCAAATGGGGTAAAGGGAATCAATTGTATAGTGAAGGAAAAAGTGCGTCAACTTGCTGTATTATATACAGATGTAGATTTGCTATCATGTACACCTTAAACCTAGTTAATGTTATAATGCAATATTCCTTCAACAAAACCCATTAAAAAAAAAAAAAGAAAAAAAGAATGTTCCCCTTAGGGAAGTTTTAACTTCACTGCAGAACTATTCCCCTCTGGCCCCGCAATCTATAACTCTTAAGTCTTCTTAAAGAAAATGACCGAAGTGTTGAGAGAAAACAGTATGGAACTCACCTTTGTGAATAATAAAAATCAAAGAAAATAAAACCCTGAAATCTTCCATTTCTTTTTCAGAGTGAATGGTTTTGCCCATATGAACATTACAATATCAGCTGAGTACCAACACGGACCTGTTTCCTTTCTGATCCTGTGTGATTTTCAGTTGTTTTTCTCCCTCATTTGAAATAGGTCCTATCTGGGCTTTGCATCTCAGAAAACATTGCCGTCAGAACTGTCAGAAGTGGGCAGGGTGGGGCTTAGAGGAAGGAGAGGCTGTTGAAAGAGAGGCCAATAGGTGTGAATGGCTCGTGCAAAGGTGACCTGCCGCTGTCCATGTGGAAGGACAGTTGGGTTTTGCTTCAGGAGGGAACCCCTCCTAGCATTTCCCGGCTAAGCCCCCAAACCCTGTCGAGGAGTCTCATCTCCATGACACCCGCCACCTCTAGAGAAGTGTCATGCAGGGACACCAGTGGACACATCTTGCCATCTTCACATCCAAGACTTCGCCCACTGTGGCGAATGAATGAGGGATAATGACTAAAAGTTGGTGGGGGCTTTGTATACCTGCTTTCATTCTTCCCCTGCTTCTTACTTACCTTCTTCATGTTGTCACTGGCCATCTCCTTAACACAGTGTCCCCTGTCTATGAACCTTTGATGCCCTGTGTCCTCTGCAGAAGAATTCCTAAGGACACTGGCCCTTTCTCCCCACCTCCCACTCCAGTGCTCTTTCCCACTCATCTCTGCCAACTCTTCTCTGAAAGTCCTCGAGGAATTCCCATTTCTGTCTTTGTCTTTCTGTTCCCTCTGCCTGGAATACCTTCCCCAACTTTAGAGTTCAAATGTGGTCTCAGCACACAGGCACCCCCATTCCTCAGTCAGTTTCTCCTCCCTTTTCCCACCTTCTATAATCGGCATGATGGAACATGTTGATCCCAGTCATATAACTGGGGACAGTATGTGCTCAATCCATGTTTATTCAACTGAATTTCTTCTTCCAACCCTATTCCTCAGCCCTTGGCCCCACTGACTGCGAGAGGTGGGTGGTTCATCTGGGTGTCCTATCTGTCATGCCCTGCTAGATGGTCACTGTTATCTGTCCCTCATGGAGCAGAGACTTTAGGAAACACCCAGGAATGCTTCTGGAAAAGAAATCAGTAGTCACTCTAGATAGACCCTAATCCACAATCCTCACCAAGCTGACATTTTCTGACTCAAGTTTCTGCAGAATGTTCTGCAATTGCCACCTTCCCTGGTGAAGACCTGAGCTGGCCTTGACCAAGCCTGGGTGCTGTTGGAGGGTCTGTGTGAGCCCGGCTCTCACTCTGGCCCCTCATGGAGACTCAGCCATGCAGGGGAAAGAGTGTGACCCTGTTAGGAAGCACCCCCCTCTCTACCCTTGGCAGCGGAAAGAGAATTTGAGCAGGACTAGCCCCCAGCCAGCCTCTTGCCCATACAGTTAAACATTTTCACAAATGGACTGCTGGTGAGCACCCCTTAGCCTTATCTGACTCTTCACGGAGGATGGTATCATGTGGGCCTGTTTTGTTCTCCGAAGACACAGGTGGCAAAACTTGGGCATGGGGCCCTGGCAAGGAGAGAGTGGAGTCCAGATGCCTTAGAACAGATATTCGGGTGAGCAGGGACAGGGTACCTGACTCTCTTGACAGGTGATAAGGCTGTTATGAGTTCTGACCGAAGCGTGGTCTCCCTTTCACCAGATTACAGATTCCACCCCAATTTTGTCATCTGGAATCCCAATCCCCGAGGCTGTAGCGTGGATCTCATAGAATCCCCTTGGCTATACCTCAGTTTCCCCATTTGGAACATGGACAAGATCACAATCCCTGAGTCTGTGTTAAAGAATCTCTCTCCTGTTTCCATTATCATGCCCGCCTCAGACCCCCATCACCAGAATGGCACTTGTCACGGCTGAACACATTTCAAAGTCACATTTGATTTTGAGAGGTTCAGAAGAGTCGCCTGGTCTCCACTCCGGCAACCCTTCCCCGCCCGGTGCCACAAGGACCCTGCCAGGGCCTGGCAGGTAGAGGAGGTTGGGTGGGCAGGAGACCTTGGGGACCAAGGCAGCTTCTGAGGTGAGGAATGTGAGAGTCACAGGAGAGGTGACGAGAAGGAAGTGAAGTCATGAATATTTACATGGAGCGGGGAGTGGAATTCAACCCGACACTGATACACAGGCCCGCTAGACAGATAATAATAATCTAAAGTTAGAAGCAATCTATCACGGGAATTCAGAACTCAGGCTCAGAGACAAGCTGGGTTGAAGACTCTGAATTTGCCATTTGCCAGCTGAGTGGCCTTGGGGAGCTTACTTACTTGTGCTGGGCTCCAGCTTCCTCATCTGGAAAGATGAGGTGATAAAGTGCTTCTTCTTGAGGACTGTAGTCACGAAAAGAGAATTCAAGCAGTTGTACCAGTCGCAGTGATGAGTGAATAAAGGTCAACATCATGCACTTCCCAGAGGCACTCAGAATCTTTCTCCCAGAGTTCTTTGCCATGATTTCCAAAATCTGTATGCCCCCACTGCCTACCAGTGACATTTGTATTTGTTTTCGGGGAAAGAGGGGTCTAGGACACTTTTGTCCAACAGAAATATCATCCAAACACATATGATCTTTCAACATTTCTCAAAACTATATTAAAAAATAAAAAGAACCAGGTCAAATTAATTTTACAAACCCAACACACCTCAAATGTTAACCTTTCAACATGTAATCAATACAAAAGATTGTGAAAGAGATATTTTACTTGGTGTGTCTACTAATCTTAAAATCTAGCGTACATTTTACACTTAGGGTGTATCTCAATTCAGGTACCAGATTGTCATCTGGATTACTCAATGGGATGTAGATTTCATTAAGCTGACGGTTGTAAATGTCACTCCAGAGAGTTTTGCAAGCACGGTAAGGTGCTACTTTAATTTTTATTTTTAACAGAGGAAGCTTTGTGGTGGTTTTTGTTTGTTTAGTTTTTATGTGTTAAGGAAAAGCACAGGCAGGAATGAAGGCTAGCAGAGGCAGGCAGGAAGAGAGAGGAGAAAGCAGCATTTTATTTATTTTATTTAGTTGTTCATCTTGATTGCTTTCCCCAGTCCCGGGGCTAGAACTGGGGACCTTGGGATATATGTGGACTATACCTGGTGAACTAAATTGCCAGGGCACAGAACTAGAATATTTTATTAATAAATGCATACCCACTCTGTCAAACTGTGTCCAACTGGAAAAATGTGTTACTTGAGCATAATGTGATATTAGTTTAATATTTTATTAATAAACTATCTCTGCTCTTTTGTTGGATGCTCTTGAAAGATATTTTATTTAAAAATATGAATGATGCATTTCAGAGAGTAAATCCAAGTTGGAGTTTGGGGAACCCAGAGAAGCATGTTCTGTCCAGGACAGAGTGTTCTGGAAGGACACATGAAAACTGTCTAGAGAGTGTAAAGTGATATTATATGAGCCCAGGATAGCCTCTTCGTGTGGGATCAAGGTCAGCAGTAGCAGGAGTGGCATTGGATTAAAGGGGAGATATCTCTGAGTGGTTCGAGATCCAACAAAGATTCAAATCCAGAGTAAATGCTCCAAACCCAGATCTGACTAGCTCACCCCAGCCCACTATCAGTTAGAAGGTGACTGAAAAACACTGAGACAAGGGAGTAGAGGAGAAAATCACCCCCAAAACCCTGGAGGTGGAGGGAAGCCCCTTCCTCTTGGAATCCTGGGAGGGGAGCTCAGCTTCCTGAGGAGGGCCCAGTGTTAGGGTGCGGAACAGGGACCTAGTCATGTTAGTCATGGGAATGGAGCAAGACTCAGGGGGTGCCCAGGATTTCAGACACCACTGCCTTCTGGTCTCCAATTCAAAGTTATCCCCAGGAAACTGAACCAAAGGATTTGAAGTGCAGAGCTGCTCCATCTTTTCCAACCATCTGCGATGAAGTGGGCCTAGGCCTGAATCCCTCTGTCTGTTCCTTTACAGGGGGATGGAGAACCCTGTCCTGAGGATATTCTGGATTTAGAGGTTCCAATCCACAGGAGCAACCAGAGGGATGGACTGAAGAAAAACACATTTGTCTTTGGGAGTTCAGCATGTCGTCTAAGGGACCAAACAGCCCAGTTCTCAATCCTACCTTGTCACTCAACTTATTGATCTCTATTGATCAGTCTCCCCATCTGTGAAATGCAGTGATAAAAGGACCTTCCTCAAAGGGCTGTTGATGATGATAAAAGAAGTGAGTCTTGCTGGGTACTTAGAACGGTGCCTGTCATGTAGTGTTCATCAGGAAAATACAATTTGACGTTGTCTAGGGATGACTGATTCAGCGCTGCTCCCCCAGCTGCTAGTGGGTACTCCATAAATATTTGTGGGATGAAGGCAGAGCTCTCGGTTAGAGGGAATCCCATGCTAAGCACAAAGGCTTGTACTCCTGCAGCAGTTGGTGATTGGTCTCCTGTCTCCCAGGGGAGATGGGGAGGTGATTATGGGGGGCCATGGGGATCCCTGGGGAAGTTTTGCTTTATGAATAGGGGTGAGACTGGGCTGTTTTTCTCTGCTCTTTACTCACTGTTCTTACTGTTTCCTCCATTTGTTTAATGAACGTTTCAGCTACCCCTGTTTCAAAGAGTGCCAATGGGGTGCCTGCCTACAATTCCCCAAGTCTCTGCCGATCTTGTCTCCCATCTCTGTCCCTTTCTGGGTGAACCTTGGGGAGTGGCAAGTACCAGCTGGTCATATTAGTCAAAGGCTCTTTCTAGATCTTTAGACTCCCCAGGAGAACAATCCGGTTTTGGTGATGTTTCCTTTTGTTGTGAGGCAGCTCCTTAGTTTGATGTAGTCCCAGTTTATTTTTCTTTTTTCATTTCCCTTAATGGTGGATTGAGTCCCCAAAGGCTTCTCTACAACCGATGTCATGGAAAGTCTTTCCTATGTTGTCTTCTAAGAGTTTTATGGTTTCTGGTTTTATGCCCAAGTCTCTAATCCATTTTGAGTTAATTTTTGTGAATGGTGTTAGAGAGTGGTCTAATTTCATTCTTTGGCATGTGGTTGTCCAGTTTTCCCAACACCATTTGTTGAAGAGACTTTCCATTTTTTCCTTTTCCTTTTGGGTTTTTCAATATATATAATCATGTCATCTGCAAATAGTGAGAGTTTTACTTCCTCCTTTTCTTTTTGGATTCCTTTTATTTCCTTTTCTTGCCTAATTGCTCTGGCTAAAACCTACAGTACAATATTAAATAGCAGTGATGAGAGTGGACAACCTTTCCTTGTTCCTGACCTAAGAGAAAATGCTTTCAGTTTTTTACCATTGATTATGATGTTGGCTGTGGGTTTTTTTTTTTTATCATAAATGGCCTTTATTATGTTGAGGGATGAATCTTCTAGTTCCATTTCTTGGAGAGTTTTTATCAAAAATGTTGTGTATCTTGTCAAAAGCTTTCTCTGCATCTATTGATATGATCATGTGGCTTTTTTCTTTGCTCTTGTTGATATGATGTATGACATTAATAGATTTACATATGTTGAACCATCCTTGCGTCCCTGGGATGAATCCCACTTGGTCATGATGGGTGATCTTTTTGATGCACTGTTGAATTTGGTTTGCTAATATTTTGTTGAGAATTTTTGGATCTATGTTCATTAGAGATATTGGTCTGTAATTTTCTTTCTTGGTGACATCTCTGTCGACTTTGGTATCAGTGTAATGTTAGTTTCATAAAAAGCATTTGGGAGAGTTCCCTGTTCTTCAATATTTTGGAAGAGCTTGAGAAGAAGAGGTGTTAATTTTTCTTTGAAGAACTGTACTTTTCTGTAGAACTTATTGGAGAAGCCATCTGGTTCTGGGCTTTATTTTTGGGGAGGCCCTTGATTACTTTTTGATTTCTTTGCTTGTGATTGTTCTGTTCAGATTTTCCAATTCTTCTGGGTTCAGTCTTGGTAGACTATACTTTTCTAGACATCTGTCCATGTCCTCAAGGTTGTTCATTTTGATAGCATAGAGTTGATCAGAGTAGTCCCTTATGATGTTTTGAATTTTTGTGATATCTGTTGTAACTTCTCCTCTTTCACTTGATTTTAGTTATGTGTTTTCTCCCTTTTTAGCTTTGTGAGTCTAGCCAATGGCTTGTCAATTTTGTTTATTTTTTCAAAGAACCAATTTTTGCTTTCATTAATCTTCTGGATTGTCTGTTTTCTATTTCATTTTTTTCTGCTCGAATTTTGATTATTTCCTTCTGATGATTTTTGGCTTCAGTTGTTCTTCTTTATCTAGTTGTTTTAAATGGAGACTTAAGTTGATTTGCTATTTTTCTTGTTTCTTGAGGTAGGCCTGGATTGTGATGAACTTTTCCTTTAATACCACTTTTTGCTGCATCCCATAGATTCTGGTAGCTCGTGTCTTCATTCTCATTTGTCTCTAAGAATTTTTTAAGTTCCTCTTTAATTTTTTCATTTACATAAGAGTTGTTCACGAGCATATTGTTGAGTTTCCAATTGGTTTGGGGTTTTCCAGCTTTCTTTTTGTGGTTGATTTCCAGTTTTAGGTCATTGTGATCAGAGAAGATGCTTGGTATAACTTCAATCTTTGTAAATTTATTGAGAGATGTTTTGTGTCCCAGCATATGATCTATACTTGAGAATGTTCCATGAGCACTTGAGAAGAAAATGAAATCTGTAGTCATTGAGTGAAGTGGTCAGGATAGATCTATTAGACCTATCTGTTTCAGATGGTCATTTAAAGTGGCCTGTTAATTTTCTGCCTGGTTGATCTGTCCATTGTTGTAAGTGGGGTGCTGAAGTCCCCCACAATTATTGTGTTGCTGTCAATGTCTCTCTTCAGGTCTAATAATACTTGCTTGATATATTTTGATGCTCCTTCATTTAGTGCATATATGTTAATAAGTGTTATGTCTTCCTGCTGGATTGATCCTTTAATTATTAAAGACTGTCTATCTCTGTCTTTTGTTATGCTTTTTAGATGGAAGTCTATTTTATCTGATATAAGTAGAGCCATTCCTGCTCTTTTGAGGTTGCCATTTGACTGTAGGATTGTCTTCCAGCCATTGACTTTGAGTCTTTATCTTTCGGAAGAAGGTGGGTTTCCTGAATGCAGCAGAAGGCTGAATTATGCTTTTTAATCCATTCAGCCACTCTGCATTGTTTGACTGGTGAGTTTAGTCCATTAACATTTAGGGTGATTATTGATATATAGCTTCTTAGTGTCATTTTATAATTTGTCTTTTGCATGTTGTTCCAGATGATGACTTTGTTCTCTCTTTTTAGGTTGGATGGGTGCAGTTATGCTTTGATTGATTTTGCCTTTTGTTTTCTCCTTTGCTTTCTCCCTGGGGATGTATTTTGAAGTTACCCTGAAGTTAGCATTCACAGTTCTATGTTTACTACCTAATTTTATTTGAAAGCATATTAGTCTTCCACTCATTCTAACTATCCACATTTTTGTTCTCTTCTCTTCTTCCCCACTTTTAATATTTGCTGCCTTACTATTATTCCGTGTGGTTTCTCTACATTTTATAGAGCGTCCTTTAATATTTTTTGCAAAGCTGATTTTGTGGTAATGCACTCCTTTAACTTTTGCTTGTCAGAAATGTTTTTTTATCAGTCCTTCAGTTCTGAATGAAAATCTTGACAGATATATATCCTAGGTTGAAAATTCTTTTCTTTCAGCTCTTTGAATATATTATGCCATTCCCTTCTGGCCTGTAGTTTCATTTGAGAAGTCTGCTGACAATCTTATGGGGGCTCCTCTGTATTTGATATTTTTTTCCTCTGGTTGCTTTTAATAGTCTTTCTTTATCTTGTATTTTTGACATTTTTATGATGTTGTGTCTGGGTGTATTTTTATTTGGGTTTCTTTGATTAGGAACTCTTTGAGCTTCCTGGATCTGGAGGCTTGTTTCATTCTTCAAATTGGGGAAGTTTTCATCTATTTTTTTCTTCAAATATGGTTTCTGACCCCTTTTCTTTCTCTTCCTTGGGGACCCCTATCATGCAAATGTTGTTCCTTTTGATATTATCCCAGAGGCCTCAAATGCTGTCTTCGATTCTTTGAAAATTTTTTTTATGTCTTTACTAGTTTGCTTCATTGAGTTCCTCTGTCCTGTCTTCTAGATCATTGATTCTATTGGAAGCTTCATCCATCCTATTGTTGAGCCCCTCTATTGAGTTCTTTAATTCAGCCTTCATGTCTCTTACCTGTTTAATGTCTTGGCTTCTCTTTGCTTCCTGATATTCTCCTTTACTGTCTCCACTGATTTCTGGATTCCCATGAGTATGTTAATCACTGTTACCCTAAATTCCTCTTCAGGTAATTTACATTTGTCTGCCGTATTCAGATTTTCCCCTGGGTTTTTGATTGGTTCCATCATTTCACATGTATTTCTCTATGCCTTTGCTCTATTTGGCAATCTGTTAATATTTCTGAGGTTCGGTTTCCCTGGCGTTGTGTAGGTTTGATTTGCCCAGGATTGGCAATCAGCCCGCAGATTCGCCTCTAACACAAGGTGGTACTAGCAGGTAGTGTTGAGGTTTGGGGCCGCCTTCTCATAGTAATCCAGGGGGTGGGGCACCCGATGGATGGGATTTCCGGTGGGCGGGATTTCCGCTCAGTAGACCCTAGGCTCTGGTGTGAAATGGTTGTGGGAAGGGTTTGAGCTCTTTGGCTGATTTCTGCTTATGGCTGCACCCAGCGCAATTTCACCGCATGGGCTCCAGCTCAGCTCCCTGTGCACTGGCTCTCCTTTTACCCCTTCCCAAGTCGGCCTCCGTGGTTCTGCATCTCAGTCCCATTTGTAACACCTCTGGCTGCCTCTGCAGCTGGTCCTGAAATCCCTAGACTCCACCCCACCACGTGCCTGGAGACTCCCAAGCTCCATCCCAAATCCAAATCAGCAGGTTAACTGAGAATTGCGCCCAGTGCCCTCACCCACTGTTAGTTGTTGGTTGTTCTGTCTCCACTTGAAGTGCCAGTTGTTTCTTGGTGTTTGTCTCAGGAAAATAAGTGCTTTTTTTTTTTTTTTCCAGTGTCTGAGGGGAGCCACTCAAAAGTGCGTCCTATGCGTCCTATTGAGTCGCCATCCAGAAGTTGATCCTGGACAAAGGTTTTTTATTCCCACTATTAAGTCTTGATTCATCTATGGAACCAATTTGCTCTTGAGCATAGAATGGTCAGAGCGATCATGGGAGCCAGTCCATGAACACTTCTGTCTCACTTGCTGAGCACTGTGCCAAGTGTTTCACACATATCATGTCATCTAATTCCCACAACAACTCACCCAGTAGACACCTCGGGGAAGACTGGCATGAGAGAGGGCTCATGTGCTCATGCTTTGGGCAGCTGTTCACTACTGCCAGCTTCATGATTTGGGGCATGTACGTTAAACCGCTATAAAATGAGGGTGATAAATGTAGCTGTGTCACAGAGGTTTTGTGGGCTGAAGTATGCAAAGTGCTTAGAAATGCACCCTCCACATTTCAAAATATTTTAACTGTTATTATCATCAGTCTGTTTTATGGATGGTGAAACTAAATTACAGAGTAATTAAGTATCTTGCTCCAAGTCAGCTTGTAAGTGATATAGTTAAGATTCGAACCACCTCGTCTGACCCTGTAGCTCTTGCCTGTAATCAGTATATGACAATCAATACAATTTATTTTCTTTGCCCCAGGCCCTGTACTGGGTAGTTGGCAACCAATTATCTCATTTAATCTTATAAATAATTATGTGAAATGAATTTATCTCTTGGGTAGAGAGAGGCCTGGGAGGAGTTGCCAGCTGTGCCAAAATGAAGGGAGGATGGTTGTTCTGGGTCAGGGTTCTGAACCAGTTGATCCATCCATCTGTGCAAGAAGGGAAGGCTGCTGTTTCCAGGGGAAGGACAGGGTCTTCACCACCGCTTGGGAGCTCAGGAAACCTTTCCCAGAATGAAAGTTTCCCTCAGAACAGCTGTCAACTCGATGAGAACAGGGTTTTTTTTTTTTTTTTTGTCTATTTTGTTCATCACTCTATGCAAGATCTCACATAGTACCTGACATACAGTTAGCAGGTGCTCAGTTAACGTGCATTGAATAAGTGGAAAGCAAACTCTAAATTGTATTCCAACCAGAGAAAACAGAGTGAGATAAGACCCAGAAATGGGAGAGAGCATGACCACTTGGGGAGTAAGCTGGAGTAAACTGATCAAACCTCTTCTAAGCCATGGGAACCATACTCCCTTCAGGGAGGGGCAGGACCTCAAGGCTCATAGGGTTTCAGTCTTCAAACCCTTTGAGATGCATTCAGGTTGTTGTTTATATCAATAGTTTATTCTTTTGTTAGTAGCTAAGTAGTGTTCTGTAGTGTATGTACCAGAGTTAGTTTAACCAGTCACTCATGGAGGGATTTCCGGGTTGCCTCCACGTGTTGGCTATTAGAAAAATAGCTACTATGAATAGTCCTGTACCAGACTTAAGTTTCCACTTCTCTGGGGTAAATTCCCAGTCATACAATTGCTGGATTGCATGGTATTTGTATGTTTAATTTTATAAGAAACTGCCAAACTTTTCCTGAATGTCTGTACTATCTTATATTCCCACCAGCAATGTATGAGTGAGTTGCATCTCTGCTAACATTTGGTGTTGTCACTATTTTTTATTTTAGCCAGTTTGAAAGGTATCCATATTACTTATTAAATGTTTCACCACCACCTTCCAGCTTTAAGTCTTCTGACTTTAAATCCACTTGTCCGCAATATTAACAGTTGCCCTTTGTTGAGCCCATACAATATGCCACACACGATGCAGGATATGTTCCATACATTGTCTTGTTTAGTTCCCCTTCTCCCCTAACACAGCTGGTGAGATAGGATACCACTGGGCATCACAGCCTGAGCATTTCTGAAATGTTTGGTGGGCTTTCAATCACCCACCTCTCTGTTACTGTTTTTCTTCATTTTCTCCTGTCCTCTCCCTGGGGAGAAAGAAACGGGGACTCTTTAGGAGGCACTGTGGCCTCTGAGCCTGGGGCCAGGTGGATGGGGAGTTCAGAGAGCCGGTGGGGGGGAGGAGAAGGAGAAAAGAGCATTCTTCCCTGGTCACCACTGTCAAGTCCTAAGTCTTCGATCTGTGATGTCCTTCCAGTGCGGGCAGGGTCCTGGTCTCCTGCCCACCGCTTTCTTTTGGCAAATGAAATATCATTACTTGCTCCCTGTCCTTGAGCTAAATTCCAAATCACTCTGAAGAGCTTCCAGGAAGGGGAAATGCACAGAAACAGCAGAAAAAGTTCCAAAGACATCTTAGGGGAAAACTGGAAGCTCTATTTCTCTGAGCTTCTAAGAAACCAATTTGAGTAAATACTTTAGAACCAACATCAATCAAGCTAAACCAACAAGTGCTTTCCAGCATGCTCTATGCAAAGGTATTTCAGAGAGTATTCCAGCTGGGAAGGGACCTTAAGGGCCATTTTCATGTTTGCCATTTTGCAAATAAAGACAGAGTCTGTCTGTAAAAGGGATGAAGAGTAGGGATGGGAAACTTGCTGCACATCTTGTATTTTCCAGGTCATTTCATCCAACTGTGGGTTCAATTTTTCGTTTTCATTTTTGGGTGAGGATGTGGAGACCCAGAGTTTCAGGAAATTGTCCAAGGACCCCCAGCTAATGTAGTGTCACCAGGACTTGAAAGAAATCAGCCTGTTCTGTCACTTAAAGATGCAGTCCCTGCCACAACAAGGATGCCGAGCAGAAGAAGAGGTGATGTTTAAGAGCAGGGACTCCAGCCGTGAGTTGTTGGGTGACTTTAGGCAAATGACTCTGTTTCTTCACTTGAGAAATAAAGAAAGTAGAAATGATCCCTAAGTCCCTTCCAACTCAAAATTTCTATGGTGGAGACATAGTTAAAGAAGGCGTCGCCTGGTGTGCCCCAGGGTGTAGTGGTTAGATCCATTGCCTCTGCCTGGGAGCACAGTTCAAGTACATCTCAAGGACCAGGGTTCATGTCCTAGAGCCTTAGGGAACAACCAAGATGAACATCAAAATAAAATAAATAAAATGCTTCTTCCTCCTCTCTTCCAGCCTGCCTGCTCACCTTCATTCCTGCCTGTACTTTTCCATAAAGAAAAAAGAAGACATTACCTGTTGATGATGAAACAAGGGCAAGAGATAATACACTATGTTTCCCAACAATTGTGGGGACAACTAGACCCTGTCTCTGAAGTCGGGAAAGTCCATTAGGGGCAGGTGGCTAAAAAGAATTCCATGAGATGGATGTTGAAGATGCTTGGGTTGCATTAGTCTTCGGTGTTTATTCGTTTGGCTAGTGAACTACAGACATCTTAAAAGCAACAGGTTCCTGCAGTCCTATCCCCTACAACACCAGGTTCCCTCAGTAGCCCCGACACAGCTTCTGGGGTGCATGTGGGTTGCAGTTTGTCCCCCCAGACTGTAAACACTTTCGGTTCCTGTAAGTAGTTTTGACAGAGTTCAGCGGCATTCCCAAGATGAAAGCTGTTTTCTTTTAAAAAGCAGATGTTGGTGACAATAAAGCTGCAGAGAAGCCTGCAATATAAGTGGATTTTTAAATCACTTCTACTTAGAGGAAGTCATAGGACATGTTTTAAAAAATACAGCCCCCTACATGATTCCTATTACTATTTCCATTGATGAAAAGGCTCAACCACGTCTGGTTTAACATCCCTAATACCAAGGAGCACCTCAAAACACATTTCCAGATGAAAAATGATGTCAATTTTTTCCCTGTTCAATTAGACCTTAATTTCTGTCAATGGGGCTCCCTTGTGACTTCTGTTGCTTTTTAAAAACTAAAAAAAAGGCAAGTAGTCTCTTTCTTTTGTAAGACAATAAAGGAAAGTTAAAAAGTGAGTGATGGCTTTATTGAGATATTTAGCTGGTTTTTAAAAACAGAAAACATTAATATGACTAAAAATTCAAAAATTTAATCAGCAAAATCTTCCCTCCCCACCTCACACCAGCCAGTCCATTCCCTTCTACAAAGGTAAACTGCACTGTAGAAGGTTTGTTACCCTCTACAGAAGGGTGTGGCTTCTAAAGTCACATGTCTCTGATATTTTTTCCTTTTTAGATATCACTCTTACACTGCTTTATCTATTGTTCTTATTCATTTAGCAATATATCCTCGAGTAATTCCATTTAATTACAAAAGATTTTTCTCATTCTTTTTTCAGCTACATAGTATTTCATCACAATTTATTTAGTAAGGTCCCTGTAGATATTTAGCTTTTCAAATCTTGCTCTTGTAAAAAGGTCAACAGGCATTACTTTGTATATGAATCATTCCTCACATATGCTCCTATGTGTTTAAGATGCATTCCTAGAAATAGAAGCTTAAGGTCAGAAGACAGGGGCATTGATAACTTTGATGAATTAAACTTTCATTTAAAAATCACCCATAATCCCTTTCCCAGGGTTAGTCATGCTAACATTCTTATGTGTAACATTTCAGAGTCACTCATTTAACAAGCATGTACTGGACCCCTAAGGATTAAGTGTTCTTCTAGACACTGGACATACAACACTGAACAAAAACCACTTGGAGACCAGAAGGGGCAGTCCGTGGTGGTATGAATTGCTCTAAGACACTTGAGTGTGAAATAATTATTCTTCCTAAATCCCGTCAAATCTGGCTCTTCACTCCACACAGGTCAAGGTCTGCATGAAGTTCAACATTAGATGTTGGGGTCATTTTCTTTCCGACGGACTGTACCAAAATCCTGAGGTTTTTGTGGGCAGAAAATTGGAGGCAGCTCTCAAATGTTCAGCCCCCTCACAATCCCTGTGGTTGTCCTGCCTGCCTGCTCTGTGACGGCATCTGATGCAGCCCTCTGCTGTCCCCATCACGCCGCGGGGTTCTCACCAACACTGCTGCTTCAGAGGGATGGAGATCCTGCCCCACTATGTTCTGTTCCTGGGAGCCCGCTCCCTTTTCTAGTATAATCTCTTTGGTGCACTTTCCAAAACATCCACTTCCATTCTTTTGCTCCTTTGCCCAATACTAAGGGACTCCTCAGAAACCCATCAATGCCTGTGACACAGGACCTCCCCAAAGAGCCTAGACATTGGACCATGGAAATTAAGTCACTTTAAGAACTGGAATCATATTTTCCTTCCCGAGGCTCCTGAATAAAGCAAAAATGTCTATGTAAATGACTTATCTCACACATAAACAAACTGCGGGTAACAAAAGCTACAATTTCAGAGATTCTCTTAAGAATCAAGTATATTAACCTGCCTAGATCGCTTAACACATATAAACACCCTGTTGGCATTTGTCTTTATCATTATATGCCAGCATTCTTTTTATCAGACTACATATATTTTCTCATTTCGTATTTATAACATCCTATGTGAATTACTACCCATGTTACAGATCAGAATACCGAGGTACAAAGAAAATTTGAACCAAGTCTCTGGAGCCCTGATTAAATAAACACCTATTACCTGTGGCACATCATTTTACAAGTCTCTATGTTCCTTTATGCAACTATTTTTTTAGGATAAATTTCTAGCACTGGAATTTCATGATCTAAAAGTTTGTTTTAAGGTCTTCATACATATTAATAAACTATTTTTCTGAAAATAGAAATCCCATGAAAGAGAGGATAGCTGTTAACCCTTAGTGGGTTTTTCCCTTTACTGTTAAGTAATTCTTATTAATATGGCTAAGCCAGTTTTCTTTTGGCTCGTATTTGCATAGTATATGTTTTTCTTCATTTCCTAGTTTTAATCTTTCTGTGTCCTTCTTTTAGATGTGTTTCTTATAAGCAGTGCATGTTTTGGCTTTTTATCCATTCTAATATTCTCTGTTTCATCTTTAAAAAACTTAAAACTCATTTATATTTACTATGATTACTGATCAGGTGGACTTTTTAGCTGACATAATATTTTGCATTTTTTTCATTTATATATGTAGCAGCTTATTCTATACATTAAAATAAACTATGTATACATTTCCCATTCCACAGATATATGTCAACACACCCTGCACTCGACCGAATCACCAAGTGTTCTTCACATTTTCCAGTGGACTCCACCACCACTTGCTCCCCTCCATCCAATCCCCACTGGTAACCTTAGTTCTATTGCAAGTGTCAAAGGATTGGTTTTGCTTCATTTGTTCCTTTGTTTCGCCTATTTATATACCACCTATGAGTGAGGTCACCTGATATCTATTTTTCTTCTTGTGACTTATTTCACTTAGCATAATACCCTCTAGATCCAGCGATGTTGATTCAAATAACAGACTTTCCTTCCAAGGGCTGTGCAGTATTCCATCGTGTATATGTACCACATCTTTATCCATCCATCTGATGTTGGGCACTTAGGTAGATACCTATTCTTAGCTTCTGTGAATAGGGCTGCAGTAAACATGGGGGTGCATACATCTCTGTGAATTAATGTTATTATATCTTTTGGATAAATACCCAGAAGTAGGATGGCAGGATCATATGGAACTTGCATCTTCACCTTTTTGAGGACTCTCCACATTGTTTTCCATAGGGGTTGCATCAATTTGTACTCCCCCTGAAAGTGTAAAAGTGTTCCCTTTTCTCCACATCCTTGCCAATATTTGTTGTTTCCAGACTTGTAGATAATAGCCTGTCTCTCAGGTGTAAGGCGATATCTCATTGTTGTTTTAATTTGCATTTCCCTAGTAATCAGGGAGTATGAACATCTTTCCATGTGCCTGTTGGCCATCTGTGTATCCTTATCCTCTTCAGAAAAAAATGTCTCTCCAATACCACTTCCCATTTTTTATTGGATTTTCATTTTTCTGATATTGAATTTATGAGTTGTTTGGACATTAAGCCTTTGTCAGAAATGGAACAGAAATATCCTCTCCCAGTTAGTAGGTGGTCTTTTTGTTTTGGTGATGTTTTCCTTTGCTGTGAAGAAGCTCTTTTGTTTGATGTAGCCCCAGTGCTTAGTTTTCTTTTCCCTAGATGCTGGAGTTGAGTCCCCAAAGGCTTCTCTAAGGCTGATGTCATGGAATGTCTTCCTATGTTATCTTCCAAGAATTTTATGGTTTCTGGTCTTATGTCCAAGTCTCTACTTAATTTTAAGTTAATTTTTGTGAATGTTGTTAGAGAGTGGTCTAGTTTCTTTGTTTTGCATGTGGTTGTTCAGTTTTCTAAAAACTGTTAATTGAAGAGTCTTGCCCTTCTCCATCATATGCTTTTGGCTCCTTTGTCATATACTGTATGTATGTGCCAGTTTCTGATGATTCAGTTCTATTCCACTGATCTGTGCTTCTGTTATTATTCCAGTACCATACCATTTTGATCACTATAGCTTTGTAGTATAGCTCAATGTCTGGGAATATAACCTTTTCAGATTCATTGTTTTTTTCTCCTAATTGCTTTGGCTATTCAGCATCTTTTGTTGTTCCATACAGATTTAAAATTTTTTTATTCTATTTCTTTGAAATAAGCCCATGGGATTTTCATGGAGATTGTATTAAAGCTGTATATCACTTTAACTGAAATGACCATTTCAATAATGTTGATACTTCCCAACCATGAGCAGGGAATGTCTTCCCATCTATTTATGTCCTCCTCTAGTTCTTTTAAGAAGGATTTGTAGTTTTCATGGTACAGATCTTTCACCTCTTTTGTTAAGTGTATTCCAAGATATTTGATTTAAATTTTTTTTATTTCAAGCAGCATGGTTTTCTTCTAGCTTGTTTTTTGTCTACAAAAATACAATGAATTTTTGTGCATTAATTTTATAGTCTTCCACTTTACTGTATTCGTTGATTAGTTCTAGTAGTTTTCTGACAGAGTTTTTAGGGTTTTATATATAGATATACACATAATCATGTCCTTGGAAAATAGTTATCATTTTACTTCCTCCTTTCTTATTTGGATTTCTTTTATTTCTTTTTCCTGCTTAATAGCTCTGGCTAAGACCTCTAGTACAATACTATATTGGATTGGTAAGAATTGACAGCCTTGTCTTCTTCCTGATCTTAGAGGGAATGCTTTCAATTTTTCACTGTTGACTTGATGTTGGCTGTAGATTTGTCATATACGGCCTTTGTTGTGTTGAGGTATATACCTTCTATGCCCATGCAGGGTTTTTTTTTTTTTTTTTTTTTTTATCATAAATGGTTGTTGGATCTTATCAAAATCTTTTTCTGCATCTATTGATATGATCATGTGGTTTTTCTCCTTGTTCTTGTTGGTATGGTGTATGACATTAATAGATTTACATATGTTGAACCATTCTTGCATCCCTGAGATAAATCCCAATTGGTCATGATGGATGATCCTTTTGAAGCATTGTTGGATTCAGTTTGCTAATATTTTATTGAGAATTTTTGCATCTATGTTCATTAGAGATATTGGTATGTAATTTTCTTTCTTGCTGACATCTATCAGCTTTTAGTATCAGTGTGATGTTAGCCTCATAGAAAGTGTTTGGAAGTGGTCCCTGTTCTTCAATATTTTGGAAGCGTTTGAGAAATATAGGTATTGATTCTTCTTGAAGGTTTGGTAAAACTCATTATAGAAGCCATCTAATTCTGGTCTTTTATTTTTAGGGAGGCTTGATTACCTCTTCAATTTCCTGCTTGTGATTGTTATGTTCAGGTGTTTCAGTTCTTCCAGATTCAGTCTTGGTAGCCTGTATTTTTCTAAAAATCTGTCCATGCCTCATAGTTGTCCACTTTATTGGCATAGTGCTGTTCATAGTAGTCTCTTAGAATTTTTTACATTTCTGTGTTATCTGTTGTAACATCTTCTAAGTTGTATCCTCTTCTTCTTGGACCCCTTTGATGCAAATGTTGTTCCTTTTGATGTTATCCCAAAGGTCATGTTTTCTTCACTTCTTTTCATTCTGTTTTCTTTCTGCTGATTTGCTTGAGTGAATTCCTCTGCCCTATCTTCTAGCTCACTGATTTTATTGAAGGCTTCATCCATCCTAATCCTGAGTGCCGCTATTGAGTTCTTTAGTTCAGCTATCATGTTCTTCATCTTTTTTTTTTTTGATACTTTGTTTTTTTTGTTTCTTCTCTGTCTTTTTGTTGTTTTCTTTTCTTTTTTTCTCTTGATTTCCATCAGTATGTTCATCACTGTTGCCCTAAAATCATCCTCAGGTAGTTTGCACATGTCTGTTGTATTCAGATTTTCCCCTGGGTTTTATTGGATCCATCATTTTGTATATATTTCTGTGTCTTCATCCTGTTTGGCATTCTGTTTATGATTCTGTCACTTAGGTTTCCCTCTAGTGATGGCACTGTGTATGATATCAACTTACACCAGAGAAGCCTGGATCTTAGTTTGAACACTGGGAACTCTTGAGTTGTGTGGCATCACCACTGGCTGGATTTGTTGACATCCTTAGGTGGACCTTGTATTGGGGCCTGAGAGGTCAGCCTATGGGGTCGGAGTGTCCATGGGCGATGCAGAGCCTTTCACCAGCATCCTAACTCTGAACCCTAATGACCACTTCGCTACTGGCCACAATCAGCAATCAGGCTGCAGTTTCACCTCCGCCCACAGGGTGGTGCTGTGGGTAACCTTGAAGTTTCCTTCCTTCTGGAAGATTCTCTTTTCCCTTTAAACCTGCAGTGGGATTACTGGTGGGTGGGTCCTGCAGCTCCAGAGCAATATGGTGGGGGTGCGGGATTCCCATAGCTGCCTTCTGGTTATGGTGGTTCTCTGTGTAATTTTCCATAGGAGGCTCCCACTCAGACCACGGGTTCTCCTTCTGCCCTGTACCAATAACCTCTCTCTGGCTCTGTGTCCCCAGTTCCACTGGGTGGGCTCCTTTCTGCCCTTAGTGCGACTCCTGGAAGGCTCGGTTCTTCCTGTGGTTCCACCCACTCTGCTGCTATTCACCCCCGAGACTGGGAGTCCCGAATCCTTGATGCAGCTCTGAAGCCTGCAGTCTTCGCCTACCCTTGGGGTGGTCATCACTGCTGCTCTCTCTGCAGCCTCCAGGTCAACACTTCCATGCCATGCGTGTCTGAAGAATCAGTGATTTTTAGTTGTTCTTTGCAGAAGGTGATTCAAAACACTCCTACCAGGTTGCCATCTTGACTCCTATCCCAAGGAAAGGAATCTTTTAAGCGACCAATTCTGCATTTTCATTTGGTATGCTTTTGTTGTTGTTTGAAAATAAAGTTACAGGCAGGAATGAAGGCAAGTAGCCAGGCAGGCAGGCTGAGAAAGGAGAAAGAAGCATTTTAGTTTATTTTTTATTTCACTGTTCATCTTGGTTGTTGCCTTCTGCCCTGGAACTCAAACCCTGATCCGTGGGATGTATGTGGACTGTGTTTGGCTGGAGGCAGTGGACCTAACCGCTGCTCCACCAGAGTATGCCAGCTATACTTCCTTTTTTGTTTTTTTAAGGATAGGTTTAGGCAGGAATGAAGTAGTATGTGGCTTGCTCCTTCAGAGGTGATAAACGCAACTGCTGCTCTACCATGGTGTACCTATATTTCTTATTTCTTTATATGCATTTTCTTTTCTTCTTTCCCTCCTCATCTTTTTATTCCTATAATGGTTTGAGTATTCCTTGAGCAGTCCTTTGAGTAATTCTCCCTTGGTTTCCTTGATTAGTTGGAAGTTGTATGTTCTGTTTTTCAGCAGTTGCTCTTAAATTTTAATATATTTCTTTAACTTAACAAATTGTATTTTTCAAGCAAAATTAGTATGTTAAAATATAATAATTCTAAATTACCTCTCATCTATTCCTCTATGGTAACATTGCTAATATATATGTATAGCACACATTCTCTCTTTCTTTCCAGTTATTCCTTAAAAAATTATTCATGCAGAATTTCTAAGTCCTAATGCAGAGACTGGCAAACTCTCTCCACACCCACCCCGTACAACTATGAAGCCAGATAAAATTGACAAAAATAACTGTTTCTGTACTCCGGAAACTGATCAAAGGCATAACAACAATCTGAGAAGCTTTGAAGTTTGAAAAACTGCTAGACTCTTAGTAAGGATGGTGGGAATCTGTAGCTAGCCTGGGGCGGATCCTCTCCCCAAACTCGGCGGAGGTGAGTTTTACAGAGTAGGCTGGGCCACGAACACTACAGCTTCTCTCAACTCACTAGCCTTGGAGCAGCAGGTAAATTTGTTGGTGAGAGTGACTCTCTCAGAGGCAGTTAAGTGTAGTCAGAAGGCAATCCTGGTTTGAGATTGTGGGGTGGGGGCACGCATATCCCTGACTGGGCTGTGTGTAGCTACAGTGGGGACTGAGCAGGGTCCAGGATCACACATTCTGTGCAGTTGTTGTCCGGACTCCTCAGTGGCCTTGTCTTGGGGGCAGTTCTTCGGTCTTATTTTTCATGATCTTGACAGTTTTACAGAGTACAGTCCAGAAATTTGTAGATCGTTCCTTACTTTGGGATCAAATAATAACTCCTATAAATATGTTAAAGAATTTATCAGAAAAGATGGATATCCTGTGTAAAGAATTATATGGGGAGTATTTCAGAAAAGAAATGGAAACTCTTATATAGATCCCATTATAAATTCAAGAACTGAAAAACAAATGATCTGATACCATTTCATTGGATGTGTCATATTTCATGAGACAAAATAAATTAATTAAACTTTCTCAAAAAATGAACAAATCTTGAGCGATATGTATAATATCAAGTAGTTTAACACATATGTAAATGGAGTCACAGAAAATGGAGATAATAAAACAAAAATATTAAAGAAATGATGTCCAAATATTTCTCAAATTTGATGAAAATATCAGTACACGGATCCAAGAAGTTAACAAGCCCTAAATGGGAGTAATATAGACACTGAGATACATCGTGGTCAAATTGCTCAAAAAGATGAAGAGAAAAATGTTACGAGAAGGTCAAGCAAAAAACAAGTATTAAATATAAGGTAACGTGGATATAAATTAAGACTTTCAAAAATTAGAGGTGTGCCCTGGTGAGCAGTGGTTAAAGTAATTGCCTCCAAGGAGCAAGCCACATACTCCTAGGTTCAAGTCCTGGGCCTGGGGGGAAGCAACCAGCATGAACAACTGAATAAAAAGTAAAATGAAGATGCTTCCTCCTCCTCTCTCTTCCTGCCTACTTGCCTTCATTTCTGCCTGCAATTTTCCCATAAGAAAGAAAAAGAAACAACACAAGCTGGAAGACAATGTAACAGCTTCCCAGAAAGAAAAAAAAAACCCTGAATTGTGAATTCTAGAACCAAATTACACAGTCTTCAAAGGTTGAGGCAAAATGAAAACATTTTTGGATAGAGAAAAGTTGAATTTCTAGCCTGCAGACCTTGACTATAAAAGTGCTCAGTTCCTCAGACGTAGGAGGTGTAATACCAGCTAGAAACACAAAGGAACAGGACGAAGTCAAGAGTTCCAGAAAGGGCCAGCATGTGGGCAATTATTTTTTTTAAAGACTTTTCCCCTTAATTTCAAAGTACAACTGACAATTTGAAGCACAATGAGTAATAATATACAACATGGGATTTATAATAGAGACAAAAGTAAAACATGACGTTAATAGTACAAAGTATAGAAGGAGCTAAATGGAAGTATATGATACGATTTATCATTCCATGTGAAGTAGTACAATACTAATAAAAAGCTGAAGTTGCTTAATATGATCTCTGGTGTTAGAGTTAAAAATAAAACAAGTCTAACTAAACATCCGATGAAGGACATTAAAAAGAAGTACTAGAAAACAATGCAGAAAAACATCAGGAAAAGAGGGAAACTGAACATAAACAGGGGAACAAATAGAAAACAGATAGCAAGGTAGTGGAGTCAACCTAATAAAATAATTTATCAATACAACATAAATGAAAATAGGCTAGGCACCTCACTTAAAACCTGAGTGCCTCGGGCATGTATCTGCTTTAATAATGAAGGGGTTATCTGGTTTCTAACTCCAGTTTACTGCTCTGAATCCTTTCTCTTTCTGTTTTCTGGTACCTGTAGATTTTCTTTTCTTACTTTTAAAAAGGACTGAGTGTGATTTACATTTTAATGTGTTTCATCAAATTTTAATGTAGGGAACTGGTGCTTCTTGCAACAGTTCAGTCCATCTTCTTTGGCAACTCTGTTTAAAATTTTAAATAAGCAATGCATTCTGAATTTATTTTGTTTGGGGGGAAATAGGTAAGCTTCTAACTTTATTTTGCAAACAATGAGTTAATTGCCCTTGTTTGCTAAATAATTCTGCCTTCCACTACTGATTTGAGAAGCTACTTGATCACACACCAATATGGTATTGTATTCAAATTTATTTCCTTCCTTCCTTCCTTCTTCCCTCCCTTCCTTCCTCCCTCTTGCTTCATTCCCCCTCCCTCCAATTCCTTTCTTTCTTTTTAAAGGTGAAGGAAGGTAGGCAAAAATGAAGACAGAAGAGGAAGAAGCAATATATTTTTTTTTAATTTAGTTGTTTATTTAAGTTGTCCCACAACCCCCACCTCACCCTGGACCGAAAACCTGAGTACTTGGGCTATATGTGAACTGTGCACCCTCAGTGAGGACATAACACCTGAGCTACCAGAATACCCTTGTCTCCTTCTCTCTTCTCTCTCCCTGTCTCTTTCTCCTCCCCTCTCTCCCCTCTCCCTCCCTCCTTTCCTTCTTTCTCTCCTTTCTAGTTAACTGTTTTTGAGTTATCACATATATACAGTAAAGTGTATGCATACAACAATCTTAAGTTTTTATCTATATGTGTACATGTACCAAGGTGAAGATACGAAGTATTTCCAGTGCTCCAAAAGATTCCTAATGTTCTTTTTCCATTTGTACTAGCTACTAAGGTAACTACTGTTCATATTTCTACCAACAGGGAATCATTTAGCCTACTTGTGAATTTAATATGCATTAAATATGCAGTGTGCACTTCAGTGGATTGTTCTACTCAACACTATCTTGAGGTTCACCTCAAGATGAACTTATCAGTAGTTTGTACTTTTTAAAAATTGTTTTAGAGTATTTCATCGTATCTGTCCATATGGATGTCTATACTTGCATATACATATATATAGAAATATTTGTATATGCCCACTTACATATCACAATTTACCAATTTATTCATTCTCCTGATGGGATTTTAAGTTGTTTCTAGTTTTTTACTGTTATGAATAAAACAACTTTCAACATTCTTGTACATGTTTTTCTGTGAAAATATGTACACTTTACCATTGGGTGTATGCCTGGGGGTATGGATTTGCTGGTCATAGACTATACACATGTTTACTTTAATAGGTGCTACCAAATAAGATTTAGATTATGCCATTTTATACACCCATCATCAATGTTTGAGAGGACTAGTTGTTTTATGTTCTCTCTGACATTTATTATTATCAATGTTGACATTAGTTATCTTTTTTTTTTTTTTTTTTTTTTTTGAAGGAAAGGTGCAGGCAGGAATGAAGGCAAATAGGCAGGGAAGCAAGAAGGGAAAAGAAGATGCAGCATTTTGTTTTATTTTTATTTACTTGTTCACACTGGTCATTCCTTCTAGACCTGGGACTCAAAGCTGGATCTTTGGGATGTACACAGGCTGTGCTCCACTGGAGGTAACTGGCCAAGCCACTCCTCCACCAGGGAGCACCATATTATAGTTTGTAAACATTAGCCATGGTGGTGGATGTGTAGGGGCATCTTACTATGGTTTTATTTTTATTTACTTGATAAGCAATAAGGTTAAGCATCTTTTCATATGCTTGTTGTCTATTTAACAATCTTCTTTTTAAAAGCGCCAGTTTAGTATTTTTACACATGTTAAAAAGCAGGTTGTTTGACACTGAGTTATTGGAGTTCTTCATATAGTTCAGCTATGAGTCCTTTGCCATATTTGTAGAAGGATACATTGTTTGGGGATTTGCCTTTTTTATTCTTTTAATTATTTTTGTTGATGAACAGTAGTATTTAATTTTATAAAGTTCAACTCATCAGTTAGTTTTCATTTAGAGATACTACTTTGTTGTTCTGATTAAGAAACATTTGTTTATCACCAGGTCATAAAAATTACTCTGTATTAGTTTCTAGAACCATTACTATTTCACCTTAGATAAAATAAATTTATCTCAAATTAATTTTGGTGTCTTTGATTAAGAGCCTGGAAATAAACATCCATATATATAGAAAAACGAACTTATGACAAAGGAGCCAAGAGCAATACAATAGAGCAAGGACAATATCGTCAATAAAAGGTGTTGGGAAAACTGGATACACACAAAAGATTGAAACTAGATCACTACCTAACATCATACACAAAAATTACTTCAAGATGGATTAAAGACTTGTATATAAGACCTGGAACCATAAAATATATAAAAGAAAACTCTGACATTATCCTAAGAGATGTCTTTGAGAATTGACTCCATTATCAAGGGAAATAAAATCCAAAATAAACAAATGGGATTATATCACACTAAAAAGATTTTGCACAGCAAAAGAAACTCTCATCAAAACAAAAGGATATCCTGTTGAAAGGGAGAAGATATTTGCACATCATATATCTGCAAGAGATTAATATCCAAAATATATAAAGAACTCATAAAACTCAACAGAAAAATAAACAATCCAATTAAAAAATGGACAAAATAAGTTAACAGACACTTCTCTAAAGAAGACATACAGATGCTAATAGACATGTAAAAAGTTGTTGTATGTTTCTTGTCATTAGCGTAACACAAATCAATACAATGAGATATCACTCAGACCTGTGAGAATGACTATTATCCACAGGCTGGAAACAAGTGTTGGTGAGGAGACAAAGAAAAAGGAACACTTGTACACTGTTAGTGGGGGTGTAAGTGGGTGAAATCATTAGGGAAAGCAGTATGGGGAGTCCTCAAAAAAATTTAGAATGGAAATTCCATATGATCCAGTTATCCCACTTCTGAGTATTTACCCTAAAGATACAACAACATGAACTGAAAGAGATATATGCATCCTCATGTAGTATTGCATGCATTATTTACAATAGCCAAGAGTTGGATACAACCTAAGTGTCCATTGACAGATGAGTGAAAAAAGGAGATGTGGTCTATATACAAAATGGAAAACTATTCAGTTATCAAAAAAAAAAAGTAGAAATATCCTGCTACTTGCAACAGCATGGATGGAAAGGGGGAAATTATGCTTAGTGAGATAAGTCAGAAGGAAAAAGACATCAAATAGTTTCAGTCATATGTGGTATGCAGAGAAATCAAGCAAACTGAATAAAAAATAGATGTTTAGTCTATAAAATCAAATCAGTGGTTACAAAAAGATGGGCAAACTGAGCACAAGGGATCAATTATATGTTGAAGGAAGAACTGGAATGGTGATAGTGAACTTAATGTATTATGTACAGATGTTGATTTACAATGACGCACTCCTCAAGCTTATAGAAGGTTATGGTGTCATGTTCCTTCAATATCATTAATTTTAAAAATTGGCCAGAGATTGGTATTTAGATCATACAAATAACTACTTGCACATCAACAAAATTTGGAAAGAATAAAGACAGTGAATAAATAAAAGGCACCATTTTTTTTCTCCTAAAAAAATTTGTGTTGAAAATATTCTTTCTTCCACTACACTGCACTGGAACTTACCTTGTGAACAGGAAAGCATACAAGTGGGTCTATTTTTGAACTTTGTTTTGTAACATTGGTCTATTTATCTATCTTTTCACCACTGTCACTCTGTCTTCATTACTATGGATTTCCATCATGAGACTTGAAATCTAATTGCCAATTTCAACAACTATACACTTTCTGGTACTTGATTAGAATTTCATTAAATATATATATATATATATATATATATATATCAGTTCAAGAAGAATTAATGCCTTCATGATAGTGAGTCAGTCATTCCTTGAACATGCATGCTATTTTATTTGACACCATTTAAATTCCTCCCAGTAATTTGTTGTGTTTTAAGTAAACAAATCTTACACATATTCACCTAAGTTTATCAGCAAATGTTTATATTTGTAATGCCACTGAAATTATATAGGGTTTAACATTTTTTATTTTCCATTTTTGTGCTTATTTTATAGAAATATTATTTTACGTTTTAACTTATTGGCTCTATTCATTGGTTATAGAAGAGTCTTTTGAAAATTTTGCCTGCACTATAACTGCTGCAAATAAAGATAGTTTAACTTCTTTATTTCTACTTTTTATAGCCTTTTATTTATTTTTCCTTTCAGAAGGGCTTCCAAATAATATTTTGGTAGACTGATGGCCTTAATTCAAGTCACATGCAAAAATGAGCCATAAAAAGTGTCAGGACAAGGAAGGCTTAGTTGGAAAGAATATCTGATAATTTAATTGAAGCAATAATCTGCATATGATTTCTCACTGAATGTCCCTGTTGATAGGAAGTGTTTACATGCACAAAAATGTATGCAATACCCAGGCATAATAAATATGCACATCAGCAACCATATGATGAATCATCTTCATATGCAGGAATATCTTGCCTGAAGGGAAATTATTATTAAATCACCACAAAATGCTCAAGAGCTTGAATGCAGGGGTCTCAAGACACACTTTGCTTATGTCAAATTTTGCTTCCTGATCTTTGGGGATTTTTTGGAGAGCAATTTCCTCTGTATTTATCCACCTAAGCACATACAAAATAAGGACAGAATTTCTATCTTCTATTTCTAATCTGTACTTTGCCAAGTAGGTGTTCATGAATATTCCTTGAGTGAGTGAATGCATGAATACGGGGAAGAAGTCAGTGAGTGGAATTATGAATGAGTCAGCCCCATTTTCGTTATCTTTGACAATCCATCCTGTTGAACATCGTATTTATTTTCTATTTTCTGTTTAATATTCAAGTAATCTGGTTTTCCATGTGTAACTTGGTTCTATGAAGAGACTATTCTCATCCTTAGTGGCCTGTTTTCAAAGATGACCACGACCATCTCTCCCCTCACTGCTTCAGTCCCACTTCTCAGAGTAACGGTCAAACAAGTGGGAAAAGTGGACCTTGGACTGAATTTGACATTTTCAAGAAGCTGAACTTGGCTGTCTAAAACCGTATGTATATACTGGATAGTTATGGTCATGGAAGAAATGGCATCATTCTTGTCCAACTTTATTGATCTTTAGTCCATCATGTCATCTCTGCACCCTGTACTCGCTGCCCCTCTATCTATTTAAAGCAAGCGCTTTCACTCTGTGCCCACACGCAACACCCCTGCCAATGGCTCCATCTCTCACAGGAACAGTTTACTCACATGTACATGTGTCCATTACCACATGTAACCTCCCTAAACCCTGAGGGCCCAGCACAGCACTTCAGAAAACATTTGCAAGATTTACAAAATAAAGGAGGAAAGGAGAGGGGTAGACATCAAAGATGAGATGCAACATATGAACGTTACAATTTGCAAGGTATAGTATGCATACATTAAATTATATTGGATTACATTCTAGTAATTATAGTTCTGGGCTTAAAATGATTTTTAGAAGAAGCATTAGAAATTCCACTTTAGCATAATCATAATGTTTAGTTTTCTCTCAAAATTTACCTTATTTATTTAATGTCACAATACTAAAATCATTCCATGCTGCAATGTTCAATAAACAGGAAAAAAAAAATCCTCCACATCTATATTAAATTGTTCCTAACCAAGTAAACATGTCTCCCCCTGTTTTTTCCCAGTTGATTAAGCACCAGTATATTTAACAATGTTTCCTGAGCCTGAGAGAGGCTCCCCTCTGAACATACAACTATTCAGTGTAGAATGTTTTTCCTACCACTTGATTACAATTTGGCAGTAGTTTCTGAATAATTTACAAATGTAAAATTTCTGTGTCCCAAACACACATATGTTTGCAGCTAAACAGACTTGAAAGAATATGCAAATTGCACTTTTATGTCAGAAAATGAGTGAATACAGCTTCATGTAGAAAAAAGCTGAGTGTCACCCTTGTGTTTTTGTTTAGACTAATCTGTGTGCTGTCGCACCCCACATCAGACTGCATCAACGTTTTCTTTGGGATATTAGACGTAAATGTTTATGGCTGCAGATAGCCTAGGAGGGATTGGCACTTATTAAAAACGACCCTGGAGTATTTTCTTTGGTTTCCACATAAATATCCCAGGGAAACGTTCAATCAAACACGGCTGCCAGGTAGAGGGAAATGAGCATTACAGCAGAACATGGGGGACTCCCAGATCCTGTGGAGTGGAGGTCCCGTCCAAGAGTGTGGTAAGAGGGCCAAGCCCTTTCAGAGAGCTGAGTGAAGGTGACTTTTTCTCATTTGGAAGATGATGATACTGGCTGGAAATGTCTTCCCCTCAGGCCAGGAATTCACTCCTACCCACAAAAAAAGCTTCACACTTTAAAGAGCTATCAGACAATGAAATGCCAAAAGTGGATTTCGCCCCAGGTCTGGGTATGTTCTCAAGAAGGGACCACCTCTGCTTGTACTGCTGGTTTCAGTACAAGCAGGTGTACTGAAGGCACACCTGGAGGCAGGTGTGAACCCACCCTACTCTCTCAAAGGGCAGAACTGGCTCCTGAATCGAGGCCTGGAATGCCCATTGTTTGTGCCAGAAAGAGCTGAGACTATTCGAAAATCTCAGACACTGAGAACATACTGCTTCACTCTGCTTCAGCCAAAAGGTATCCCCAGTCCACTACAGAAAGGCCCAGGAAGTTCTCCCGACGCTATCCACTTCCACGCAACCACGGCCTCTAGCTCTTTCCTGAACTCTCTAAAGTCTAGGAGATGTCAGGCCACTCTGAACAGCTCAACCTGCTCCAAGAACTATCACCAATGTTACAAACAAGCCCCACAAAACCCATCAACTACTGTTTGGTTCCTGTCTTCCTTTACCTCTCAATTTTGCTGATACTCTTGACTACTCCCTCCTTGAAACCCTCTCTTACGTGGGCTCCAACAACGCTGCAATCACCTGGTTTCCTTTCCATGTCTGTCTACTTCCGTCTTCTTTGCAGGTGTATTTTTTGCTCCACACTCTTTGAAAGTTTGACAGACCCCAAACCACATGATCATCTCCAGAGGCACAGAAAAAGCAATGGGCAAAATTCAGTACCCTCGCATGTTCAAAAAAATTCAATAAACCAGGAGTGGAAGGGGATTTTCTTAACCTGATAAAATACTAATATTAATAGAAAACACATATAAATTTTGGCAGCTAGAAATGCAGTGATGCTGTAACAAATACCTGAGAGTATGAGAGTGACTTTGGAATCAAGCAATGGGCAGTGGAAGTATTTTGAGGAGCATGATAGAAAAAGTCTAGCTTGACTTGAACATATTTTTAGTAAAAATATAGATGTCAATAACTCTGTTAATGAGGACTCAGGAGGGAATGAGAAACACAGAGAGAAAACATGAATTACCTCAGATCATACCGCGGTCAGATGTCATTGAGGAATATATGTTTGGAAATTAGAGGCGAGAGCATTCTTGTTATAGAGCAGCAGAAAGCTTAGTAGAATTTTGTCCTATTATTGGAAAGTACAACTAGTAAATGAGGAAATTCAACATGTAGCTGAAATTTCCAAGCAAAGTCTAAAGGTATGACATTTTTTCCTTGCTGTATACAGTAAAATGTATACTGCTTTTGTTGTTTCAAAGGAACTAGGATTTAATGATTTGGGATAGTCTCAACATTTCCAGATTGCAAAGACTCTAAAATTAAGAGATTCGCTGTAACTATATTATAGGAAAAAGCTGAGGGTTTAGTTGGACAACCTCTTGCTAAATCCTCAGAAAAATTAAAAAGAATATGGCACATAGATCCTGTAAACCATTTCAGCAGAAAAAAATAAAGATGGGGTCATTTAGGAAGAATCTGTAGCGAGATGACTTATCTAATGGGAGAATAAGAGATTCTTGAGAATTTTGTACCAGTTGAAGAAACACTACTGGCATGGATCAAAAGGAACATGGAAAGAACAAAATGAAAGAAAGCTATTGGAACTACCTCCCCACTCCCACCCCAGACACACACACACACACACACACACACACACACACACACACACACACAAAGATTCTACAATCAAGTAAGGAAACAGGCTGATGAAATTACCCAGCTGCAAACACGTCACCTTTCATGAAAAGGATGATGACTCAGGAGAGGAAAACTCAGGTCCAGAGCGTGGAGCCCCAAGCCTAGAGCTTGGAACTGAGGACCCTGAATGATTATTTCTAGGTCTTGAAAGCTGCTGGAATTTGCCTGGATGGATTTTTACTTTTGAGGGGAACAGTGATTGGTTGCATATTCCATTTTCTTCCTTTTTGAGCCAGAATACCTCTTAACTTCTGTATTTGGGAGCATATAGTTTACTTCTGTAGTTTCATTGCTCTACATGGAGGGAAACTGTGCTCCAGAGTAGATCACAATGGAACTCACACTTAGTTTGACTATTTAGATGATGGCATTTGGAACCTTTGAACTGATGAACTGCAGTGATAGCTTGAACTTGATGTGGGCAGTGTGGGCGATGTTGCAATGTGGTGAGTGTGTGTCGCATATGGGACACACTTGAACCTTTGGGTCTCAGAGAGTGGAATGTGGTGGAAGGAATGATGGTCCCCCAAAGAAATCCACATCCTAATCCCTGACGGGTGACTATGATATCTTATGTGGGAAAAGGGACTCTATAGAAGTGACTACAGTTAAATACCTTGAAATAGAACTTGACTCCTTAAAATTGAGAATATTTTCTCCTAGAGTTATTCAGAGTAGGCTGTGGCTATGGAAGAAAGAAGAGATGCAATGTTGATGACTTTGAAAATCAGGGAAAGTGCCATGTGCCAAAGAATGTGGGTGGTTTTAGAAGCCAGAGAGGCGAGAAAATAGATCCTCTCCCAGAATCTCCAGAAAGGTCCACAACCCCTCTGACACCATGGTTTTAGCCCAGTGAAGTCCGTGTTAGACTTCTAAACTTTAGAACTGGGAGACAATAAATCTGTGTTATTATAAGTCACCGAGTTTGTGATCATTAGCTGTAAGTGTAATAGAAAATGAATATAGTCATCTATGAAAACCTCACAGTTTACAACAATTCAATGGGGAAAGTCTAAATGCTTTCCCCTTAAAATCAAGAACAAGACAAAGATGTCTATTCTTGTCATTTCTATTAAATACTCTACTGAAGGCTCCAGCTAGGCAGCTACAAAGTCATCAAGATTGGAATGGGAAAGTTACAACTAGCTTTATTCACATTTGACATGATCTTGTATACAGAAAATCCTAAGGAAGATGAACTCTGGTAGGATGGTGGTTGAATCCACTGCCTCTGGCTGGGCACAGTCTACATGCATCCCAAAGACTTGGGTTCACATCTTGGGGCTCAGAGGGAACGACCAAAAGGAAAAGCAAAATAAAATAAATTAAAATATACCTCTTCCTCTTTATTCCTGACTGCCTACTCACCTTCATTCCTGACTGTACCTTTCCTTTAAAAAAAAAAAGAAAAGAAAAGAAAATCCCAAGGAACCCATAAAAAAACACCCATTAGCGCAAATAAATGAGTTCAACATAGTCACAAGACACAAAACCAATGCGCAAAATTCACATATCTCTATAGCACTGACAATGGACAAATAGAAAATACAATTAAGGAAACAATGCCATTTATAATAGCTTCAGAATTAAAATACTTAACAAATTTACCAAAAGTGAAAAACATGTACACTGAAAAGTATCAAATATTACTGAGAGAAATTAAATAAGACATATAAGTAGAAAGACATCCTATTTTTATAGATTGGAAAACTTAATTTGTTAAGATAGCAATACTTCCCCAATTGATCTGTAGTCAATATCAAAATCCCAGCTGGTTTCTTTGTAGATACTAATGAACAACCTTAAAATTCATGCAGAAATTCAAGGACCCCCAAATAATCAAAACCATCTGGAAAAAGAACAAATTGGAAGAATCACACTTTCTGATTTTAAAACTTACTACAGAGCTACCTAATCAACACTGTATCATATTGGCATAAAGATCAATGTAATAGAATTGAGAATCCAGAAATGAACCCTTATATTTTTAGTTAATTGATTTTTTAAAAACATCTTTAGTTATTTAATTGCTCGATTTTGTTTTTTTACCCTGACCCTGGTCTTGGACTGTATGTGGTCCACACACCAGCACTCAGCTGCACAAGTCACAAAGACATGCCCTCTGGTCAACTGATTTTTTACCAGTGTCAAGATAATTCAAAGGGAGAAATAACAATTTTTTTCAACACGTGGTGCTGGGACAACTGGAAATCCTCAAACCTACTAATATGGCTCTAATTAAAAAACAGACAATAGTCCGTGTTGACAAGAATGTAGAGAAATTAACTCTCATATGTTGCTGGTGGAAATGTAAAATGACGTAGCTGCATTGCAAGAACAGTTTGGCAGTTCCTCAAAAAGTTAAACATAGATTTACTATGTGACATAGAAATCTTAGTCCTAGATGTATAAGAGAATTGAAAACATAGGTTTAATCAAAACCTTGTTCATAGCAGTCTTATTTTTTATTTATAATGGTCAAAAATTGGAAATAACCCACATGTCCATTAATTGATGAATGGATAAACAAAGTGTGGTATGTTTATATAGTGGAATATTATTTAAGTATAAAAAGGGAAAATACAGATCTATACTACGACATGGACAAATTTCAAAATTGTTATGCTAAGTAAAAGAAGCCAGACACAAAGAGTCACTCATTGTATGATTCCATATATAGGAACAGTTCAGAATAGGTAAATTTTTAGAGACAAAAAATAGATTAGTGATTGTCAGAGTCTGGGGGTGAGAATAGAAATGAACAGTGTGCTAATTAATGGGTAAATGGATCTTTTTTGGGGAAGGGTGATAAAAATATTCTGGAATTAGCTCATGGTTATACAAGTCTAAGACTATATTAAAATAACTTAAAAGTTAAATTTTTAGGTATCTGAATAAAGCTTTTATGCATTTGAAAAATAAAAATAGCTGAAGAATCTTCAAGCCTTGGTCCCAAATCCATTCTTCTGAACTTTCTCTAGGCAATCTCTTTAACAACTCTGGCTTTACCTGCAATTGAGGTACCTGTCCACCTTAAGTGTGTATTTCTATTACGGATCTTCCTCCTGAGTTTCTCTGAATTTCCTACTCAAAATTTTCAAAAGCACTTCTAATCACCATGATCAGGACTAAAATTTTGAATTCTCTTTCACCACCAAAGCCCATGTCTTGCTTCAGCATTACCTATTTAGCAAATGGTATCACATTCACTGAGTTGGAAATAGAAATGGTACTTTCTTTTCTTTAATGCCTTGTTGGTATTAAGGAAATCCAATAAGTGACAGTCCCTTTTTTCTGTTCGGTTGACAGTCTGTGATGTCAGGTTGACAAGGATGAAGTTCTCAGTTTGTGACTCAGTTGCATATTGTCAGGCTACTTCTCACCCCTAGAGGTAGGCAGACTAAACACTCATCCATAAGCAGAATTAATTGCAGTTTACTTCCCTTCAGGAGAATCTTGTCTCTGCAGCTTAGGACAAAAAAGAACAAGGACGCAGAGCAAGGACGGGAGCACAGAGGAGAGACTTGGAGTAGAGGCATAAACTTGGGGTTTATGAGTACATCAACTGCAGTTGAGTTGTAAGAGTAGAAGAGATTGCCTGGGGAAAGCATAGAGAAAGAATCCAATCCGTGACTAAGGGTTGAGGCCTGTAAGTTTTTAAAGATGATACAAAGGGAAATGAGCCTGGGAAGGAGACTGCGTAGCTGCTAGACAGAGAGGTGAATTGGTTGTGGTATCATAGAAGTAAGTGGAAGACAAGATTCAAGAAGGAGCAAGTCATTAAATACCTTTTTAGTGCCTTTGCAGTTGTTTTGTTCCGTTTTTCGTTGGACTGCTCTCCCCACTTCTTTACCTGCTTAACTTTGACTCATCTTTCCAGTCTCCCTCTAAATGATATTCCCTCAGAGAAACCTTCCTTGATCCCTGACCACTAGCTTAGCTTACTCTCTTTCTTTCTTCTCATGCTCTCTGACAGTTTCCCATATAACTCTCATCACAGTTATATTGACTGAAATGTGACTACTAATTACAACTGTAATTTTATTAACTGAAATGTAATTAAATGCATAGACATCATTTTCTGTCCTTACTTCACCGTTACTTTCATGTCAGTCTGTCTTAATCACTTAACCCTGTGCTCAAACACATGGAGAGATACATGAACAAATAAGAAACTATTGTTAACAGTTCATGTAGTGAGGACTAGGCTTCAGGCTCACCGATGTATGGGTGTTACTTTTGAAAACAGTGGCTCTCAGTGGAGAATGAACCTACTTCCTATGCATATTAAGTAAAAAAGAAAGGTAAGGAATAAAAGATAGTCTTGCATTCTGAACCTGAGTGAGTTTTCCAAAGATCACTCTGCCATTACTATTGACCTTCCTGGAGGATTTTGAAAACCCACACCTGCAAATGGGCAGGCCCTGCATGTTGTATGAGTGTTTGGTGAGTGACACTGAAGGCTTGACAGTGGGAAGGTCTGTGCTCTCTTCTATAAAGATTTTATGGCAGTGACTATGGGATAAGAGCATTTCTCACATGTGGCAGAGCAGAGGCTGCCTCATGCAGCTCTCTCATGCTTGCAGCTATAAACCTTTTATGATAGCCCTGCTGTCTTGCACATGGCCTCTACCTTCTTGTGCTTATTTGGGTCTTATTCTGCCCTCCCTAAGGGAGGACATCAACAGTGATCAGTCACAACAGTGCCCTTGGTCATAAGAGACTCATGAGCCAAAACCCTCTTGAGGTCTGCAGCTTCCCTCCTCCACTTGACGAGACCAGATTTCAGCCTCCTCATTCTAGTCTGTCACTGGGTATGTGCTGGGCTCGTACCTGGAGCACATCTGGGTTATCCTATTTGTACTCAGTATCAGGGGGTGATGAACACTAGAACATGGTCACTCTCAGCCATCTGTGCTGTCACGTGCCTCTCTGTTCATTGTTGGAATTTAACCCAATGGCATAATAAGCCTCTCTCTATATTTGTTTGAAAGCATAACCTATAGATCCCTGCAGAGATATTAGTAGGCTTGCTGCCAGAGCTCACAGTTTTGTCCTTTTTTCCAAAGCTTTGCTGAAGAAGCCTTAGAGCAGGATTAGAGAGGGAGACTCATAGAGGAATGCATTATGGAGAAGGATTATTTTCTCCTCTCCTCATTCATTGACAAGAATTGTGGATATCTGAGCATTTGCATCCTGTTCAGAGCTTTGGTTTTCCCACAGTGGCTAAACATATATTACCTAAGAGTCATACCTTGTATGGGGTTGAACTACTGGTGACTAATGAAAGCAATCCAGTCGGCTTAGGGGCACAGATGTCGGGGAGTCAAAAGAGACTTGAGTTTGAATACTGTGCAGTGCTGGGCAATTACTCTGCTTTTTTGAATTTGCTTCCTTGCCTGAAAACTGGGATAATTATACCAACTCCTTCATGAAGTAGGTGGAGGAATAAATGAACTAGCATAGGTACCTCCGAGCATCTGGAACATGCTGATGGGTCAATAAATGTTAGCTTCTACCACCACCACCGTCACTACCAGCACTGTCATCACTATAACTGTTCTCATATCATGATTATATTCATCAATTGCAAATGACAAAAGCCCATCTTAAATAAATGTAAGCAAAGAAGAAAATTATTTTGGTTTAGTTAATTGAAAAGTCTAGCTCTCTGAGCAGTAACACGGTGGTCAACAAAAGACAAATGCTTTAGGAAAGGTGACAAAATGAGAACCAAGAAGAAAGTAGTTGATCTATTTACTAAGAAAGTTTGGTATGATGTGAAATCACCAGCTATGTTCAATGTAAAAAATATTGGAAAAACATAGTCATGAGAACTCAAGGAAATTTCAAAATTGCATTTGATGGTCTCAAAGACTATGTCTTTGAAGTGAGCTTTTCTGATTTGCAGAATTATGAAACTGCATTTAGAAAATTCAAAGTAATTAATGAGGATATTCAGGGCAAAAATTCCTGACAAACTTTCCTACATGGATCTTACCTGTGACAAAATGCATGCCACGTCAAAAATGACAGAGCATGATTAAAGATCATGTTGATGTCAAGACTATCAATGGTAATTTGCTTCATCTAATTTGAAAAACAAAAAAAGCACAACAGTTAGATTTGTAAAACTTCTTGAGCTTAACTCCAACAAGTCCAGCAGAAGATAACAGAAATCATGACTCCAGAGGTACAAATTCCTTGAAAGAGGTGGTCAATAAAGTAACTCTAGATAACATTGGAAAAGACATAGAAAAGGCTTGCCAATCTATTTACTAGCCCAGCATGTCTTTCTAAGAAAAAAAAGAAAGATGTTGAAAATCCCAAGTTTGAACTGAGGGCACCTATGAAGCCTCACGGTGAAGGTGATAGTTTCGGAAAAGCTACTGGGGCTAAAGCTGAACCGGCTAGTAGATAAGGGGCACCTGTCCAAGAACTTGTTTAAAATTCAGACTTTCAAAGGCAACAAATAAAGCTTTGATTTGACAAACTTAGCTTTGTCACAAAGCACACACACAAAAGAAAAGCCTAGGCACAGTTGGACCTAGAGTTTCAAGTGTCATGTCGACTTGATCTCTTTCTCAACAAATGTCATTCTGCCCTCCTCTACCCTGGCTTTGTCAGGTGGACCAAGGGCAACTAGAGGACTCCAGATTCCAGAGCCTTTTGTCTTCCTATGCAAGGGCCTGTGTCTCTGCATGTGACATTCCAGCCCTCACGTCCACGATCCATACATAAATCCACTTCCCCGCAAACAGCCTCCTATCATACAACCCTTGTCCTTTGAAAGACAGACCTGGGGGAGAGGCTTCCATGTGCCCTGGAAATAAATTCATGAATCTTTGGGCAGGAAATGTTGGGGTCCCAGGTACCAGGAGCGTGGAAATGAAAATGAAAATGAAAAGAATGAAGGCTCAAGATGGGCATGTTGACTTGGTCCCACAGAATCATTGTGCCTTGGGGAAGGACAGACCTAGATGAAGACCCAAACAGGGCCTTCTAACAAGCAAGGGCCCTGTTTTTCACGCCTAAGATGGGCATTTAATTAATTAATTAATGACACAGGCAGGAATGGTGCAGAAAAGAATGAAGGTGAATAGGTGAGCAGGCAGGAAGACAGAGGAGGAAGAAACATTTACTTATTTTATTAAGTTGTTCATCTTGGTTGTTCCCTGCAGTCTCAGGTCTTAAACCTGTGTCCTTGGGATTATGTGGACTGCATTCAGTGGCCTTCGCCTCTAGGCCACCAGAACATGCCATATTCGTTTATTATATAGTATATTTACTTAAATAGTGATTACTGTGGAACGATCTAATAATAATGACAGGACACCATGGAGTGTTGCAGGGATTTAGAGAAGAGATCACCATCGTGGTAAGATTCCTCGGGAAGGGGACCCTGGAGCAGGGCAGGTGAGAAGAGAACAGATGTAGTGAAGGGCATTCAGGTGCGGAGAGCAGCGAGAATGAAGCTTTGAGGCTGATGGGGCCTCATTTGTGCAGCCATGGTGGGGGTTCATTCCAGTAAGACAGAAGGTATTTGTTAGGAGAAATAGGAGATGGTGCTGAGGGAGGCATCAGAAGGGCTCCAAGGGGAGGTCCAGGGCCAGAGATGTTACAATAGGAATTCGGGAGTCTTGGCAAGTTTGTGACTGGGTGAAAGGGTGAAAGTTGAAGTGGTACCTGGGAAGCTGCACCTGGCGGCACCTTGTCCATGGAACAAAGAAGCAGAGCTGAGATCTGGGCTGGTGAACGTGGAGGCAGCCGAGCCACCATGGGGATGACAAATGGTCAGGGAGGGGCTGGGGGAAGGAAGGCTGTGCTTACGCGCCATCAATGGAAGAGGCCGAGATGGCCAAGTGACCAAATCTGATCTGATGTCACCAGAAGAATCGAGTGCGCAGCCCCGAGAGAGCTGCCCAGGAACGTATCGCGGACCGAGCTGCCAGGCGCATGTCCACTCTTATTTATTGGCCACGATGACCGACTTCACTGCAGCAGGTGTTTGCTTTTCAATTTTGTTCCCCTTCCCCGATAAATAAATTAGCTCCAGTGAGACCTGGCCTGGCTGGGTCACCGTCAGGGGTGTCCTGCGGGCAGAGCTGGAGCCTCAGGCTCAGGCTGAGGCGTGGGTAAAGTTCCTGTGGCCAGAGCTGTGGGCTTTTTCCCAACTGATTTTGCTGGGCTGTTCGTAGGGCCCCGTCTGTGGGCTGGGGACAAATGCAGACTCAAGCGTGTTTGTAACGGGGACTTCTAGTCCTGGCCTGTGCCCACCAGCTTCTCTTACGAGAAGGGAGCATACCACAGGCACCTGGCCAAGTTCATGACTGGGCGTACATGCCAGCAGGTCCAGGAAGGTCCCTCCATCTTGACTGCTAGAACAGGGGGGCACTCAGAGGGGTTCAAGGGTATTCCCGTGTGAGGAAGAAAAAAAAAAGCACTCAGGGTCATGCGATTCCACCTCCGCATGTAAACTGGGCAATTTATAATTCCGTTGTCTCAATCAACTGAGAGCTATTCATGGATTGCCTGTCACATATTCTACAGTGTGTTGAGTGTCACATGAGATACAGAAGAGCCAAATGAGTTCTAAAGCATCTAGTGTGAGGACATGCGTTCAAGCCCCCATTCTACCATGTACTTTTTAGGTGGACTTAAGCAAATCTTCCAACTGCTTGTCCTCAGTTTCCTCCTCTGTAAATTGGGCACAGAAACACTAATGACCATGCTGATGCAAGAAATAAATGCTATATCACCTATGATATGTCATAAACTAACAGATTTATTCTTATCTAATAAATTGAGAGGAGTGTAATTTCTAATTCTATGTGATTTTTAATAATGCAATTTGCTATGAAATTCAATGAATTCTGTGACAAGTTTTCTTGCTCCTAATACATATATAATCGAAGTGGGAAGATAAAACTAGCACACATGTACCATATCAGTATGTACAAGAGAGAAAGAAAATATATCACATGGGATGAGTCACTTGGTATTTTCTCAACTGTGACTCAAATAAATTTGGTCATTTTTTCCTTTCTTCTTGTCATCTCTCTGGAAGCTACTTGAAGGTGGAAAATGTCTATCATCAAAAGTCACTGTCCTCTCGGCCTCTGTTTATAGATGGGACAATCAGGGGCCGAGGTGGTGAGAATGCTGCCAACAACATAGCAGCATTAGGAAGTGGAAGGGCTGGGACTTGACCCCAACACTTCTGTTGTTTTTTCCAATCTACTCTGCTGCCTCTGGACCTGACAACTATCCACAGTGTGTAAGACCTGGGTCATGACAGGGACCATGGACTCCCCATCCACTTCACTGCAGGCCACTCCTTACTTTCCTTCCATTGGGTGGTCCCTCACACATAAACAGAGAGGCAGAGATCACTGTCTTTGAAAACATGACTTTAGGAGCAAAAATGAGGACTTTCAAATGGGAGCCAGGGGGAGAGACAGGTAAAACTTCCTCAGTACATTTTTCCCCAAGCAGAGGCTATTCCACTCTGATCTTAGACCTTCCTGGGCCACACAAAATTGTCGGGTCAAGAAGTGGCCACCCCACAGATGTGCTATTTGATCAGTCAATAAGATCTAGGAGTGACTGTACTGACATGCCTGACTCTAACTGGTGACTGGGAAGGATGAGGCGGGTGGGGGCATCATGCCAGTAACAATAAGGATACCCCTCCTGCACCAATGATGGAAATGGGGGTCCTGGTGACGGAGAGCAGCCATGTGCCTCCTCACATATAGCCCTGGAGCTGGGAGCAGCCCAGGGCTCTTTCTGGCTTCCCATTTTCCTCTCTGGCAGGAATTGTTCATCTTTAATAACTTCTTGGTCTAGGACCCATACCATCATATGAAACCTCATATCACCAGGATGCTCTTTCTTCCGATCGTGTATGGTAACTGACTTTCCTAAAGGTGCCCTGAAGCCCTGAAATTCCCTGGCATGCGTTCTGAACCACTGGGGAGTATGCAGCTGTGTTCACTCTAGTTGTAATGTGAAGTGATACTGTGTTTTTCCAAAGCGTGGAGCAAAAGGCAACACTCCTGGGAATTACCCAAGTGTGGGGAAACCAAAGACTCCTGTCTGTGGAATGACAGGATGTCCTGGTCATTTCAGCCACTTTGGGGCATCTGCACACCCATGTGACTGACTCCATGCGTGTGCTTAGCTCTAGGTAGAGCTCTGATGTCTGGTGTTTGTCGAAGGCTTTTGAGGCCTTGCATCGTATGGTGGGGCCTGCTTCTCCTATTTGACTGCACAGTTCTCAAGGCTGAGGAACATTTCTCATCCTTGCTTTGTCTCCCACATGGGCTCTGCTCATGACTCTGGTCCTCCCAGGAGCCAACTTCAGGGCCCGCTCTGGTTGGATAACTGCCTGTCCCCTACAGATACATGTCAACTGCAGAAATGTGAAGCTGCTCCCCCGCCCCAAAGTGATCAATCCTTGGACTTAAGTTTACCAATTACCTTGGCCCTGTCCTGGGAATTCAGTCTGCCTATAGTTCTCCCCAGAAAATGTATCCACTCCATCATGTCTGCTGGTTTTGGTCATATGCTGCCCTAATTACAGCCTCTGCCTCCAGGGACGGGAGCTGGCAAATGGGATGAGGGAAAAGAGTTGGCTGGACAGAGGCAGCAAGGAAATGCTGGCAGTGGTATGACAGGACACACAGATGTGTGTTACTGTCTTTCCATGAAGCACCCCTATAAATAAGGCCTTGGAGGGCCTAGAACCTTGTGTGTCCTGTTCACCTTTACATTCCTAGCACCGGGGAAAATGCTGTGCTTTTGTTAATGAATATTTACTAAAGGAATGAGACTTGGCTACTTAGCCAGTTCAGCCAGTCATGAACTCTGTGGATCTTACATTTTCCTCATCTTTGAATGGAGGGGGCTAATGCTGTGGTCCATTTGCTGGGGTATAGCCCTTTGGATAAATCTCAGACATGATGTTGAGTGGGAGAGAAAAGTAAGTAACAGAGGAAGACATGCAATATTAATTATTTTTTTCAAAGTTCAAAAAAAAAAGCAGTATGTTGTTTAGAGATATGCCAGATATTATCAGTTATTACCACAATAATGCTGCATAAAAAAAACAACTCCAAAATCCAGTGGCTTGACAACATTCATGGATTCTTACTCAGGTGCCTGTGCACTGGCTAGGTGTGGCTGGCTGATCTAGTCTGGGCTTAGATGGGCTTGGTTCCAACTTCAGATGGTGTTCAAGTCTTCTCCACATGTTTCTCATCCTCCTTGGTTACCCATTGGTGGAGCATATTCTTTTCAGGACAGAGACAGTCATATAAGAGGAGAAAGTGATGCTTCTTAAAGTCTAGACTCAAAACTGGCATCCATCAATGCCACCTCTAATGGGAGGAAATGTAGTTGTATATCAAAGCGTATCTAAAGAACTCAGAACAATAATACAATTCACCACACAAATAATAGTTGACAAAAGTATAACAGTAATCAAGGGGATTGATTGGTCGATTGATTTTTAAGGAAACACAAAATTCAAGATGGCGCTTATCTCTGTGAGGGAGCTGGGAGAAAAGAAAGCAAGATCGGACATAGTTCACATACATCCTAAGAACCCATGCTCAAGACGCGTGACTGGGGGAACAACCACGTGAACAACCAAATAAAATAAATTAGTGTTAAAAAATGGGAGATGCACCAATTGTAGTTATGGGGCTGTAGGGTGGAGTGGTGGCGGTCACCGGTTTTATGATTACAGTGCTGTGTAATTTGCACATGTCAAATGTTACCTAATAAAAACAGTATGCTTAAATAAAAAAATAAGAAGTATGATCCACTGGTATGAGTGGTTCTTTCTCGAGCGAACATTGTATGTTCTATAATTCTAAGATAAAGAGTTATTAAGCTCCCAACTGGTGATAGGAAACATCTGAATATTCGGCAATAATCCTGGACACTCAGCATCCAGGCTAAGAAAGAGAAACCAATCTGTGTTGGTTTTCTCCAGGTCCAGCCTTGCACTAGGCCCTATGAGAAAAGTAAGAAGAAATGTTCCTTGCCTTTAAGACTATGGGAATTCTCTAGAAAATAACTTTGATTGAATCTTTAAGACAAGCCCCAAAAGGCATGTGTTTTGATTCCAGGAGAACTTTTCCCCAACGCCAATTAAAACACTGATTAGCTGTGTGACCTTGGGAAAATTACTTAGGCTTTCTGAGTCTTTCCTCAGTCATAAAGGAGGCAACCCGACATCAGAGGTTTGTTATAGATCCACAGCAAGCTTCTACTTGCTTTCAGATGTTGAGTAGAGAGACTGCCTGGTATAATGGGTTGCAAAGTTTGATACTTGTGTTGGAATCTAAGCTTATAAGGATGGGTCCTCAGGCAATGACTTAAGTTTTCCAAATCTCCATTGCCTTTTTTTTTAAAGGAAAAGTGCAGGCAGGAATGAAGTCAAGAAGGAAAGCAGGTAGGAAGAGAGAGGAGGAAAAGATTTTACTTCATTTTATTTATTTGCTGTTTATTTCGGTTGTTCTCCCTGGTCCTGGGACATGAACCTGGGTCCTTGGGATGCATGTGGATTTCACTCAGCCAGAGGCAGCAGACCTAACTGCTACTCCATCAGGACACATCTCCATTGCTTGTTGTAATGTAGTAATATTTTTCTTCAAAAGGCATGTTGGGTGATTTAAATTAAATAATGTGTATGATGAACCTGACTTACACAGAAGGGCACAGTAAACGTTAATCCCTTTCCACTCCTACTTCCAGCCCAGACACAGTTTCTTTCTGGATATAGCACAAGGAGTGTAGAGGAAAGAGGTCAAGTTAAAGACAAGGTGTCTTAAAGGGTGTGGGTGTTAAATCCCAGCCTCCTAGGCTTTAATAGTGGGGATGTCTCAGGTGTGGGTACTGGGAGGGGGGTTGGCCTCAGGGAGGGATCATGTTTTCCATTACCCAAAAATCTCCAATTTCAGCCTTCAATTTGGGGAAGCAAAATAATTTTGGCCCCCCACACAGTATCTGTCTCTGGAACTGATTATCTGCTTTGTTAAGTTCAGAGGCATTCTGATAAGGGTAATTGAATTAGGCTTCTTGGGGCTCCTACAAGCAAGCTCATTGCCACAGTAGGGGGTCTCTCTGTCCAGACCCCCTCAGCATGCAGGCTCTCCCTCCAGCTCTCCTCTTTGCAGCCTGCCTTCCTGGGGTGCCCAGTGCCCTAGGCTTTGCCTTTGAAGATCTGTGCTATTGCAAGGAAGCCTCTCCACACTCCCAAGGCCTTCACGCTCCCCTGGGGTCCTGCCTTGAATCTGTTCCCAGCCCACTTTGGAGGCCTCTGGGGGTGAGTGGGGGAGGAGTCTCTTCCCTTGAGGCGGAGGAATTTCTAGAGGTCAAGGAAATGTCTGCCTGGGGACAAAAGAGCAGGAGGTCAAGGTTCAAATGATGTTGGCCTAAATTTTTCCCAGCTCCAGATGGTTTGTCTCTTAGGGAAACTTGCCTCTGTTCTCCTCACAATCTTGGCAAGACTCTGCCCTCCTGAAATGCCAGAGTCTGGTCATTTGCAGATAGTACTCTGATAGCAGTCATTCAAGTTTTCCAAAATCAGCAGGTGGTGAAAGAAGTGATCTGACCCCCAAACGTGTGTAGACTCAGTCCTTATTTCTTGAACTTCACTATGATTTTCACCCCCTGCCAGGCCCCTGGCCCTGCTTGTTTAACCAGCACTGAGAAAAACACAGGAGTTTGTTTGCTACACACCTTTTAGGAGTTGTAGTCTTCTTCCTCCCACCAGACAAGAGCCCCATGGAAACTCAGTGACAAGAAGCAGAAGGAAAATGTCATATATCCCTCGAGGGTCCATCACGTCCTCCCAGTTCCATGATCTGTTGGTCCCACCCTACTTCCCCACCTTCTGCCCAACCGTGTCACCCTACCTACACATCTCCTGGAGAGCCCGCTGCGATCCCATCTTCCAACGAGCAAGAGTGGTGTAGTTTTAGAGACCGCTAGAGAGGCCTGGGCTTGCATCCTGACTCTGGAGCTTACTGCCTATGTGATCTTTGGCTGGTTGGCAATGTGGGAGGATTGAACACAGAGGTGCCATGTGTTCTCAATTTCTTAGTACTTCAGTGATTTTTTCAGTGTCTTTAGATCATATGAAGCACCTAAGATTCTCACTTATTAAGAAATTAGAACCAAATAATTTAGTATTTATGTTCTGACAAAGTAATATGCCTATATTGAAAGAACAAAGCAATAGTTTAATTTCATACTTAAGTAGCAACAATTACGTATTACTGAGATGTGTGCCTCTCTTGAGCATCCTACAACTTCCCAAACTTGTAATGTGATTGGGCCCTGCTGCCCTCATCTCCTGATCTGTGTTGATTTTCATGTGATTTTTGTTTATTTATGGCAGCTGCTACCAAAGACCCAACTCCATAAGCCATGACATCATTGAAAGAAATGCGGTGCGATCTCTTATTAAAGCTGTGAACTACCTCAAGCTAGTAGTTTACACAGTGTCAACAGATGTTGAATATCATTGTGTTTCATTCAAAATTTAAAATAAATCACAAGACCTCTGTGAGTTTGCTATAGTTCCCCAGAGCTGGATCTGTAAAAATAATGTTTAAAAAGCTTCTATATATTATAGGTGTTTAAAAAATGCTGGATACTATAACTTCTCTTTGAATTTTCAGAGTCACTATTGGCTGATGTATGACTGAATTGCTCTGCCACCAGGCTAGACTATAATCTTATTGAAGGCTATCTTATCAATCTAAGTATCCTCTATGGCTGACACACAGTAATTGTTGAGTAAGTGCTTCTTGAATAGAGGAACGGGTACCTTTTGGATCATCCATTTGTTGATTCATCCATCCATCCACCCATCCTTTCATGTGCTGAACAGCAGAAAGTGGACTCTGCTGTCAGCTGGACTTTCCTCCCAACCTCTGCCCGCTCTAGCGCATAGTGCTGGTTCTGTTTTCCCTTCTCATCTACTTCATATCGCCTTGAAGAGTGATTGCATTTGGTGCCCCAGCTCTGGAACTGTTCTTTCATGTGTATAGTTTTTATTCCCCTCAAAGTTCTCTCCACATTGCTCAAGGATAAACATAAGGTCCAGTTTACCCACGAATCCCCACACATTTTCTGACAAGGAATGCTCCACACAGAGCTGAATATAAGGTAGATGTTCAGTAAATATTTGCCAAACAAATTATTTAAACTATGTTATGACTTTATGCACAAACTCATGCCAACATTTTGATCAACTTGTCTAGTGACTCATAAATTACAAAATGGACAGCTAATGACCAGCTCATACATGGAAGAAAGGAAGAGTCAGGACAACTTCAGCAGTCAGTGAGGACTACCTAGAGAAGGGGACCAGAACTGGGTGATGAGGGTGGGAAGGAGTCAGAGAAGCTGAAGGAAGGAGGCAATCATTCAGGATTGGGGTAATGGCATGAGAAATGGCCTGAAGGAAGAAATGGGCTTGATGTATGAGGGGCCAGTAAAGCCAAAGAGTAAAAGAAACACTCAGCATTATGTGTCAGTCATAGGGGATAATTAGATAGATAAAATAGCCTTCAATGAGAATGTAATCCAGTCTGGTGGCATGGCAAGTCAGTCTGACATCAGCCAACAGTGACTTTAAAAGTTCAAAGAGAAGTAACAACATCCAGCATTTTTAAACACCTATAACATGTATAGCTTTTCAAACATTATTTCTACAGCTCCAACTCTGGGGTTCTGTGGCAAACTCACAGAGGCCTTGTGATTTATTTTAAATTTTGAATGAAACATAATGATACTCAACATCTGTTAGTCACTGTGAAACTAAACTACTAGCTTGAGGTAACTCACAAGTTTTAATATGAGATCACACTACATTCCTTTTGAAGATGTCATAGCTCGTGAAGGTGGGTCTTGGGGGAGCGTCATGAGGAATGAAGTTAGATAAGACACTTCTAAGCTCTTGAAAACTAGGAAGATTTTTAAAAGTGGTTGGTATGCTATAGGGCTGGGTGTGTAAAGGTGTCTGTACCATATTGAATCACTTTACCTAGAGAAGGATAACGGGTGGAGGGGAATTGAAAATAATATGCCCTGTTACAGGAGAGGTCCAAATGAGACCATTTTGCTGGGGTCTAACTAGCAATAGATTTGAAGGCTTTCTATCAACCACACAAGTAAATAGCTCAAGGGCAGGCTGCCCGCCAGCATAAACCTTTGTGTGGAAAATACTGCCAGTGTGGCTATGGAAAATGCCCTCTTGCTGACCATAATTATACAGAAAGTGTGCAAATAAAAACTGAAAGAAAACACTTTTGCAGAGGTGTATTTTTTCTGTTCTTATTTTGACAGAGTGGAAGCGAAATTCACAGACCATTTTCTCATTCTCCCAGTTGGGGTAGAATGAGCTCATACTGTATGGCTGGGTTGGGAGTTGGGTTTCAATGAGAGACCCCAACTGGTTTCTACACACAGACCAACATTTATGGGTCTTTCAGTCCTGGGACAGTCTCGAGGCAGTATGGGGTTGGTGAGGAGTCCAAAGAGGTATTGCCTTTTTAGTTCTCACCAACCATCAAAATTTGATCTGATTCAGCCAAGGGGAGACCGAATAAGTGAAGGTGCTCAAAGTATGAACCCATATTTTAAGATTAACTTCAGTGGGCGGTAACTCCTTTCTGACTTTGACTGTTTCCTGGGGTTCCCCTCAGAGACAGCCTCTTGTTCTGAAGAAGTCCAGAGCACACTAATGTCACCTAGAGCAACCTCTCCAAGCAGCAAGATGGCAGAATTTGTGCCTTGAAATTTCACACCTGCCCTTCCAGAAAGCTGCCTTCTCTCTGACATTCATAGCAATACTTGAGTGAAAACCAAGTGAGGGGGAAAGGATAGACTGCTGAAGAAGAGGAACAATTGACATATACAACTCACGTCATCAAATGATAGGACGGCGCAGTTGTAAGGAAGCCAACCACATGCCCTCAGGGACTCTCTCGTCTACCCCGGCCATTTCCCTCCTCTCAACTCCTACAGAGACAGAATCTCTGCCTGGTCCCTGACGGTTTCCTCTCTTGTTTGGGTGGAAGTGGAAGGAAAAGGCTTGGGAATTTTCAGTAGAGCCTAACATATGACAGGGACGCTAAGATCAAGTGGGAAAAAATCCTGAACTGAGAATCTGAAATCTGGCACTTGGCTGTGACCTTATAGCTAACAGGGGGTGACTTTGAACAAGCCACCCTCTAGCGCTGGACTTGGGATTTCTGAACTCTAAGGTGAGAATAATATCCCTTCCCTCCTCTCAGGATTATTTTAAACATAAGAATTACATCTGAGAAGGGCTGGTGAAAAATGAAAATGCTATTCTAATGTTAATTATGTTTTGACAAAGTGGAGGAAGTTTGCTCTTTCCTGTGCTCCATCTATGTAGTAAATGCTAAATGCCAAAGACTGCTAGGACCTGGGTTGCACTAGGCATACCTCAGAAGCGCTCCCTCACCTGCCTCCACGCTGCCCGCTTTCCTGCCAGGAGAATCCTGGTGTCTAAGTGACTCACGCCTTCTCACCTCCTGCAATCCCCTGCAGTCATAAACACACCCTTGAGGCCAACAGTAGTTTACCCAAGTTCATCTTCACCATGAACCCTCCGTGCCGCCCAGAGCAGGAAATCACCTCACACACTGCGTTTCAGGCCCACCGTTACCCCTGCATGATGAAATGTACACAGAGCCCCTCAAAATTGGTGCTAAAAGCACATAAACCTCTTGGGTTGTTGAGATTCTAACCTAAGCAGGGTGTGTGTGTATTATCACTAAAAGCAGGTATGATGGATAAAAATAAATGATGGCCCCTTCCCAGAGTAAATCGAGCTGCTCATCCCTCAGGGTTGTTTATAAATAGAGGGGAGTCCATTTGTTTGGGAGCCTGGGGACAGGCCGGCACTCCATTTAGATAACAACCACATTTCGTGCCCGGCCATTATTCTCCAGCTTGCAAGGTGGCGATTAATCAAACAGTGTTTTGGTTTCTCCCGATATACATCTAGTCCTTCCGGTCTAGAGTGAGCTGAAGATGGCCTAACAGTTTACAGAACAGCCTGGGCCAGTACATTAGAAGGCCTTGAGGATGACGGCCCCCAGAGGGCCTATGGGCAGGACATTCCAGTGGGGATTCTGAGAAGTAACTACATGGGTGGGGGTTCCAGAAGTTTAGGTAATGGAGGTCTGGCCTTCTGGGGCATTCCTTACTTCTTACATTCAGTCAAAGAGAGTAAAGAACTGTTGTCATAGGACACTCTGGAGTTGAAGGAACACCAAAATTGGGAGGCATTTATTTTCAGGATAAGGTAATCAGATGCAGACCAAGGGGAATAGTCTCTCCCTGGGTCTCCTTACCTCCATCAGCAGGAGTAAAGAGAGCCCCGAAGTTCTTTTTGCAGGCCATTTGTTCCATCATGTGCTTTAGTCCTGGTTTATGTCAATCCTCAAGAAACGCAGAACCCCCATACCATCTTTTACCCCTAATTCTAATCACCAGATCCCCAATCTTAATCTACCTCTCACTTCCTCGCACCTTCTGGATCTCGTGGTCCATCGTGAGGAAGATGCCCTCCATCTTTCTGCTGCACTCTGAATGCTCCCTTCACTGTTTTGCTTTAACCCAATGTTGGATTTCCACCAAGGACACATCGGCTTCTGTACTTCTCAAGGGAGGGCTATTTCTGCTACTTCATCCCTGATGCCTTTTGATCTGGATCTTGGGTCAGAACGCTCTCAACTCTCAGTCTTGTCCTAGGACCACTCTTCTCCCTGCTCCAAATTGTCTGCTTTGAGGAACAAGCCATCAATCTACGATCCCGCAATAAGGTCAGCCCTACATCCCTGCATTGCTTCCCACTCTCCAGTTATAATTTCTGGTGATTTCAAAATCCATTAAGATAATCCTTCCAACACCTGGCTGCCTCAGTTCCTCGACAACCTCCTCTCCAGTACCTGTCTTCTCTCCTATCTCAGACACTCGCAGTGTATCACCTTCCCATCATCAAATGACTACAGCCCTCTCACAGTCATAATTTTATTCTCCCCCGCTAGACGCAACTCCTGATGACTTACTCAGCACTCTAGTATTTGGCCCCAACAATCCTTTGCACAAGATAGTTATGCATTTTGAGTACGTCACAAAAGTCCTTAGCCAAGGGGAAAAGTGGGCTCTGAAATCCAGCCCAATCTCCAGAAATGACTCTGGGCCTTGTCTCATGGTTTTATCCAACCATGTCAAGAGACAACTTCTTATTCATACAAATTGTGGGTTTGCAATACCTAGAGGGGAAACATTTGTCTAACACCTTGAAGATATTCCGCAGACTAGCACTAGCTCTGACTTAACCCCTCTGGGATCTGTTACTCACTGTTTCACTACTTTCCCAATGTCCCTCACGCCTAGGCTGACCATAGGCTGCCATTTTAAGCAGGACAGTATAATTTTTCCATATTTCCTGACTGTCATATTGTTTTAACATAAGTGTCAATTTGTCCTGTTTGTATATAGCAGGACCATCTTTAACACTAGGAAAAAGGGGCAGGTGAGTTGTTCTGGGTCCAGTGTGTTGAGGGGGGCACAAAAGCAGCTGCCCCTTTTGCTTTTGCCCCACGTTAAAGACAGCCCTTGCTGGTACCGACTGTGGTGGGCTGCGGCCTGCTATTGCTATTCCCGCCCCTGCGAGAAAACAGGAGACTGTGCCTGTTTCTTCAAAAGGAGTAGAAGACTGAAGCATGGTCCAGTCACAGGTAAGTACTATGGGGGATATCTCTGGCACTGCGGGGATTATTGGGCATTTTTGGTACTGAGATGGTTAAAGCAGCATGTGTTTGAGGCAGGACATTTAGAGTGTAACTTATAGAGGTGCCAAATTTGTTTTTGCTTAAGGTGTCAAAATTCCTTGTACTGGCCCTGACTGACTGAAGTCCTGCCAGACCACAAGTCACTATGCCATTGCTGATCAGCATGCATAGTACTTTCTTGTTGCTGTCCTGGCTGCTCTGATCCTGCCTGAATTGCTTCACCCGCTACCCTCCCCTTAGTTATCAGCACACAACTCCATCACATTTTTGCCATCCTAATGTTTTGTTTTTGTTTCAAGGAAATATCAGCCTAGTCATGTCCTTTCCTCCCTCTTCAGCTTAGATTCCATATCCTTTCATTATAATCCCTCCTCTCAACTCCTTGACTCTTTCTCCCTTCAGCTTATCAGTGCAAAATCCCAGTCCTTTTAAAATGGAATCTTCCATGCTACTGACTATGCTGGAGTACAGCATACTCAGTTCATATGGCGCTGATTTCCAATGGACCCTTTGTTCTGCCTGGTACTCCTAGTCTTGTCACTCTCACTCTCAGCTATCAATCTGTGTTTCCAACCAATGAAGAATACAATCAGAAGTGAAAGTCCCATAGGATCCTGCCGCTCTGTTCCCCAACTTGTCTGCATCTCTGTTCTGTTCTGACTTCTCTCCTGGTCCTGTGCATGAACTTTCCCTGCTTTAGTTCAAAACAAGCCCCACCCACCTTGTACATCACATACCATCCCTTTTGCCTATGTAGGGTCTCTCTCCTGTATGATTACCACTTGTTTACTTGTTTTCCCCCTTTACCGGCTTATTTATATCAACCTATCAACATGTAAGATTTCCACTTCTCTGCTCCCCATAGCAGAGCTTCTCCCAAGAGTGGCTACAACTACTTCCTGTTTCCCATTCCTTCTGAAACTCACTCCAGTCAGATTTTTGCCTTCATCATTCCTTTCTTGTCAAGGCTATCAATGACCACCGAGATGCTAAGTCCATTGGTGAATTCTCAATCGTCATTTTACTTGACTTCCAGCAGCTTTTGTCACAGGTGATCAGCCTATCCTTGAAACTCTTTCCTCCATTTGCAGGATGCCCCACTACTGTGTCTTTTACTGTTTCCTTTTACCTTTCATCCATTTAGGCCCCTTTGTTGGTTCCCTTTTTTCTCTTTTAGACTGTTTTTCTTATCTCACAATCTCAACACTGACATGCCATGCATTTTCATTGGGTCTCATTCCCTTGGTGGTCTCATCCTCTCGGAGCTTCAGCTATCATCTATGTGTTCATGATGCCCACATTTCTATTTCCAGCCTCCTGAACTCTAGACCCACATATTCTGCCAGAAGCATGGTGTCTCTACTTCAATATGGCGCCCAAACTTAACAAGTCTAAAGAGGAGCTCCTGATTTCACCATCTGTCCCAATATGCACATCCTCCAGCCTTCCCTATCCTTAACTCCATCCTTCCAGTGCCGAGGCCAAATCCCTTGGAGTCACCTGTGACACCTCTCATTTTCTCTCTTTAATTACAAATCACCAGTAAAGCCTCTCAGCTCCCCCTTCAAAACTGATCCTGAATCTAATGACTTTTTGTTTTCTCTGCTACGACCACCAACTCCCAAGACACCATGAATTATTACAGTAGCTTCATTTGGTGACCTCAGTTAGGCTGCGGCCAGAACTCTACACAGCAGTATAAGCTTCCTCAAAGCATGATGGCTGTGTCCAAGGGCAAGTGCTGAGAGAGAGTACTCTCACTTGATTATATTGCCATTTCTGACCCAACCTTGCTAAGGGACTGGAGGCCATAAAGGTGAATAAGAAATTGTTCTTAAGTTCAGTGAGTTTATGCATAGAAGGGAAAATACACAAGGGAATTTCACACATTAGAACCTAATGTTTTTTTCCTAAGGAATTTTTTTTTTAAAGGAAAGATGCCATCAGGAATGAAGGTGAGTAGGTAGGCAGGCAAGAAGAAAGAGGAGGAAGAATTATCTTTGTTTTATTTTACATTTTTTTTTAAATTGTTCAATCTGGTTACCTCCCTTCCCCCTGCCACCCCAGGTCTGGGACTCTGGGACTGGAACCCAGGGGTATGTGGTCTGCACTCCTTCAGAGGCAAATGACCTAACTGCTGCTTTACCAGGATGACCTGAATTCAGTGTTCTAAGTGCATCACAGAGTTATTCAAAGAGAAGTGAGATGAGGGAGGTGAATTAAAATGGGGCATTTGAGCTGCATCTGGAAGCGGAGTACGAATTCCAACATGGAGGAGGATTGAAGGGTTTCTACATAACAAAAACCGCACATGCTCAGCAGAGAGTTAAAAACAGAATTAAGGAGTTAAGACCTGACCCACCTTCGAGTGAATCAGATAGAACTGAATCAAATCCTCCTTTAGTACTTACTAGTTAAACTTGGAGAAATTATTGTGATCTTTCTGCATCTATTTTTTTCATTTGCAGAATGGGAATTATTCTTCAGATTTGAGACAACTCCCGATCATCATGTGACACTTCATAGGCATCCGATAAGTGATTTAAAGAAAAAAAAAAAATGGACTGCGATGGCCAAAAGTTTTGTGAAATTTTTAATTTCATCTGGTCTGACTCCAACAGGTCCCAAACAATCTCCAGAATTTTAATCTAAAAAAGGTAAAAAGAGGGAAAGCTCATTTCCCTGGCCTCCTTTGAAACAAAAGGGCACAGTCTTAACTCAAGAGTATCTTTTCAACCATATGTACCCGGGCAGAAGTTGCTTGCAGAAGGTCCTGCAATCAGTCCTGGGGCCTGAGCTGGGAATGCTGTCCCTGGATCTGAACTGGCAGGCAGGACAGACTTTGAGTTTCCATCCCTTTTACATCAGCTGTGGCAGACAGGGTGCCGTGAAACAATAAAATGGAAACAAAAGGTTTAAAAGTCTGCAGTGTTGGAAATAAAGCATGTAATATTTCATCCCTGCCTTCAGAACACTTACAACATGTTTGCAAGGAGGAGACCCAAACATATGAATCTGTGAGCTAAAGTCACAGGATAAATGCAATGTTTCCAAGGTCAGACGGGAGGAACGGACACTGGGCTGAGGGGCTGGTGGCCAGGAGGCTGCTGTGGTGGCTACAGTGCCCAAGGAATCCCTCGCCTGCTTTGCCAACTCTGCCTCTGCTGGGGCAGATGGTGTCTTGACACAGTCACGTAATTTTATTTCGATTGTTCCTTCCACGACTGTAACTTTCTGGAAAGGATGTGCCAGTCGGATCCATCAAAGGGCTTGCCCGACATGCTTTGAGGATTAGTGTCGGTCTTACTTAACAATCTAATTAATGTTTTGATAATTTAACAATTTTGTATGGTTTCAAGGGCAGTGACCTTGGCAAATAAAGCCACGTTTTCTTTCATTCTTAGAGAGATGCCTTTGCTGACCCTATTAATGAGAAACATCCTTCCTTTCTGGGCTCTGCCAAGGGAGAGCAAGGCTTTAGTGCTATTGTGAGGGGAGGGGATCCCCAACAGTGCGGCCAGGGAGGGGCCAGCGAGGTGGTGGCTGCGTGAGGTGGAGGCCCCCTTCCGGGCCTCTAGCATGCTTCTGGGGCCAGCCTCTCGCCATCAGATGGGGCGGGTGGTACCCTGGCAATTCGTTGTGCTGCCTGTGTGAAGCGTTTCTTTTCCCTGGGACTCCATTTCTTATCTCAAACGGAAATGATGGCCTCTGAGGGTAATAAGCCAAGGCCTTTTTCAGCAGCACAGGAATCATCGAGAAGGGGAGAGGGAAGCTTCAGTTCCACCCAAGTCAAAGATCCCCTGGTCACTGTATATCTGTTATTCAGTTCACACACAGATGGCAAAGTGTATAGTTGTGCTGTTTTCTTGTGTCCCAGTGATAAACCCACATGATCAGCAAAGGAGGGAGTTAAGGCATGCCCTGGTGGTTTAGTGGGTTAGTGGTTAAGTGGTTTAGTGGTTAAGTCCACTACCTCCAGCCAGTGCAGTCCACATACATCCCGAGGACCCAGGTTCTCGACCTGGGTGGAGGGAAACAACTAAGATGAACAACTAAATGAAATAAGATGCTTCTTCCTCCTCTCTTCCTGCCTGCCTGCCTCCATTCACCTTCATTCCTGCCTGGAGTTGGTGAGAAAGATGCAAGCGCAATAAAGAATCAAGTAATAAAGCTGGGAGTGGACTTGAAACCCAACATATGTGGATTTATAGAAGAAAAAAGTGACCATGGGAAGGCTGACAAATGCCAATAGGAGAGACTATAGGAATGATGTAGGAGAAGCTTAATGTCCTAAACAAGGGAGTGGTTGTGATGAGAGATGATGAGGTCCCTGAGAAAGTGACACCAGCAAAAATATGTCACGTGAAAGGGAAACTCCCAGAGATACTTCACAACAGTAAAAGCGCAAAGGAGAAAATGCTAGAAGCCGATCCAAATTTAGAAAGGAGTATGACTGTCAAGATGAAGAAAGGATGCTTGCTCTAGCCAGTGAGCTCTGCAGTGAGAGGACACGCAATATTCTAACTGCTCTTGATAGGTTTTTATTTAAACTAAGAAAAAAAACATGTTAATTCTCAATGTTTTTAATGTTTTATATTATAATGTACTAAGGAAATATTGATTTTATTATTTTTTCTTTTTCTAAAACAAGAACTGATAGTAAAAAGATTGCTCCTGTTTTGACAAAAATGTAAAGATCATAAAACAGTTATAATCCCCCCCCCCATGATTATTATGATTTCTCTGTTGAGTTTCAGCTTACACAGTCAGTTTTACAGTCCCACACTACCAGGCAAAGTGAGAGCTGCTTAAACACAAAGATCAATACTGAGAGACAGCAGAGGCACTTACTGTTACATTGGCCCAGAGACCCCAGAGGAGTAAGCTGCATGCATTCTACCATCACCCTTTCTTCTCACCCTTCAGGTAAGAATGCTGGTTGAGGAAACTCTGGACAATAAGAAGTTATAATAGCCAAGAAGTAGAATGATACTGAGCTGGCAAGATTCACCCAGCAAACTTTCCACTTGGAATGGATAAGTGCTCTGTATCTGTAGGCCCATGGAAATTTGCAAATACTATCAACATCTTCTGAAATGCTTCTAAGATGCTCTATATTTTGGCAGACTCTTTATTAGACACCAAATTTAACTGAACTGACATTGGAACAGGTAGAATGATGCTGCCGCCCTCATCCATCCCTGAAGAAAAGAATTCTGCAGAGGCTGGTCCAAAATCCAGAGCACAAGCCGACTCTGAATTTCCAACTGTCTCTCATTTCTCTAGTGAGCCAGTCAATGTAAAGCATTTTTTTGTGTGTGTTAAGCTCCAGGCAAAATGGAAATTTGTGAGATGGAGAGTAAGGACTGCTGATCACTTAGAGGACAAGTTTTGTGCCAAGTTGCCAGCGTTCAAATCTTGGATCTACACTCTTCTCTATGAAGGACTTATCCTCAGCTACTTATCCCTTCCATGTCCCAGCTTCGTCACTTGCAAATTAAAGGTAATAGTAGTGTCTTAATCAGTTCAGGCCATTATAACAAACACCATTGACTGGGTGACTTAAACATTTATTCCTCATAGTTCTGGAGACTAAGAAGTCCAAGATTAAGGGGCACCGGATTTAGTGTCTGGCAAGGATCTGTTTCCTGGTTCATAGAGGGATGTATTTGTGTTGTGTCCTCACATGTCAGAAAGAGGTGAGTGAGCCCTCTGGGTCTCTTTCATGAGGGCCCTAACTCCATTCCTGGGGACTCCACCCTCATGACCTAGTCATCCTCTCAAAGGTTCCACTTCCTACACCATTACATAGAAGGTAAGGCTTCAGTGTATAAATTTGGGAGGGGTACACAAACATCCAGTTGAAAACGAATATTTTGTATTTATGCAGAGATGAGATCTACAAGGAATCACCTGTGGCATCTGGTGAATGCTCTGCACGTGTTTGCTTTATTAGAAAACCATTAGCTAACCTTACCACTAAGAGTCCAATTCTACTCTTCATCATATAATTGACGCTTTTACCTAAACTTATACAGATGTTAATTAATAATGACACACATCGTCAACTTACATAATGTAGTTACTTCAGTAAAAAATTAAATAAAAATAATAAAGAAAACAAAAGAAAAAAGAGAGGGAGAAAGTCGCATTCATCCAGCGAGTTCCAGAACATCAGGTTTTTATCATTATCCAAATAAATGAATTCTACCCTAAATTGCACGGCACAGAGAATTTGCACTATGGTATAATGAGGAATCAAGCAAATTACTGGTAAACCAATCTCTGGTCCAGAGAATGAATTGTTCTTTTCTGAATGAGACCCCACTGAGTCAATTATCTATTATAAGAAGGAATTGCCTTTCATCTAGCTTTACCGACTACACAGACAGTGGTTTTATTTCCTAGTGCTGGGAGCATTCAGATCCTCATCAGCCCTCTTCACCCCCTTCTTCTTGGTGGTGTGTTTGTGAGAGGGGGAGCCAGACTTCTGGGCTGGTCTGCGGGAAGAGATGGAGCAAAGGAGCATGACCTCATCCAGAAGTTCTGACCACCACTTCCTTCTCTGATCTCTTATGATCACAGCCTCACTGGCACTGAGCACATACCACAATTCTGTTTGCCAACTGCTGTCAATTTCATTCCCGGGGGATGCAGTGCCAACCTTTCCTGTCTTCCCTGTCTCAACAGCTGTAAGCAGTAAGTAGGTGCTGATTGAGAGGAGAAAGCTCTCAGGGATGTGGGATAGAACAGTTTGGGCCTGAAGGGGAAGGTGAGGGTAACATGCCCAGAGCCTGTATATCTCTCATTTCTATCGCCATATGTGACAATTGGGACAGATCTCCACCTCCCAGGGTCTGCCTGGGAGCGTGTCTCAGGCAAGTTAAGGGTTCCATGGAAATGGAACTTGGAAGTGAGCCAGTCATGCTCCCTAGTGACTGAAAGAGCCCAATCCCCTTCAGAACCATATGGCATTATGGCATTAGTAGCTGCATGATTGTGAGGCCTAGTACAAAACGAAATGTTTTTTGTTCAACAATTGTAACAAATTTTAAGATGGTAACCACAGAGCATTAAACCAATTGCCAGCTCGTCTAAGCACGAGGCCCATCTGAGGGGGCTTCGGGCCCATGAAGCCAGCCCTGCCGCTTGGGCATGGTACGTTAGCTCGCTGCCTACATCACTCAGCTTGGGGACTGGGGGGAAGGGAAGTAGAGTCTGGCTCCTTCCTCTCTGGCTACGAGCAGGGGTGGGAGAAAAGGAATGCTGGCAAGACTTGGATGTTATGCCCTCAGGAGAGGCCTCAGCGGCCCCACGGAAGGAAATGTTAAACACAGAGTCTCTGTTTATCTCACGCCGTCTCCATGTAGCATGACTAAGGCCTGCCTGCAACTCTACACTGGGTGTGCGCGGGAGGAGCCCCAGCCTCCCTATGACAATATTTACTTCACTGTTGCCCTGGGGAGTTCTAAATGCAAAGAATGGTGTGGTGTTTTCTAGATTTCCACCCTGATGAACAGCTTCTTTTGCCTGCTGAGAGTGTCCTAGGGTGAGTCAAGAGTCGAGCACAGTTACCTTTGGGAGAAAACCAAGGACTATGACCAAGGACGGAGAGGAGAGAGGATACTTACACTCAGTTCAGTTTGCTCACAACCAGTTACCTTATGAGTCACTTTTTGTTTTCCTCTGAGCTCTATGAGATGAGAGCAGTATCCATGCCTTCTCTTTCATCTCGGCCCCTGGGGACTGCAGGCGCTCAGTTTACAAAATGGCAGAAGGAGGGTGGAAGGGCCTCTGCGGCCTCTCCTATGTTAAGTGTGCTGGGCTAGAGATGGTGCTGGCAGCAGCTGAGGAGAATCTGCTCTTCCTAAGAGCCCTCTCTTCCTCAGCTCCTCCGGGCAGAGGAGGCTGACTGGAATTCAAGTGTTGACTTTTGCCAAATACTTTAAGAGCAATGAACACTTAACAGCTTTGTGAAAGTCCTCACAGAGGCACCACCGTTTTCCTAAGGATTTAACCTGTCTCGAGTGTGTAACACCTAAGAAAACTCTGCTTTTGAGAGTGATGTCCCAGAAAAGCCAGATAACACCAGGGAGATGAGCCCCCTTTCTGCAGAAGCCTAGTAAATATAATGTCCTTTAGCTTTACACAGATACTTCTATTCTTTCTACATTGGTGACATACACTTCCTCTGGCATGATATCTATATGTCAAATCTATCAACCTACATTGCTAGAACTGCACAGACTTTATCTTTTATCCTACTTAGCATAATTCAAACTAACCTAAAGGAGAAATAAAAGGAGTGTTATAAATTGAAATATTATTTTGTCCTCAGTAATATATGTACATATTACATATTATAATGCATTATGTAGGTTACATATGATATACTGTTATATATTACATGTGTGTCAAATAATTTTTATATAAATATTTATATATAAATCTATATAATTTCGATAAATTTTAGTTACTTAGAGGTAATTTCAAACTCCCTTTTCCCCACAATTCCAAATATCCAGATCTTTCTGTCCTAATTGGCTCAGATATTTCATGTTTGTCACCTGCGTCTTTTGAAGAGGGAGAGGCTTATTCTTTCCTCTTGGTAGCTTTCTCAGATGCTCATCATTCTGCTCTTTTATAATGTGGTACAATGACATCATACCATATATCAAAATATTACCATTTGCTGTGTATCTTTACAATAACCTCTTATTACACATATCCTTTGAAAGCAAGATTGGTTGCAAACGACTTCATGGTATAATGAAGTTAGGCAGGTAGTGGACACATGTGCAGCAGCGTCTCTGGAGTGACTGTGGTCACTTCTGCCTTTACCAAATGTTTAGCAGCTTTACAGAAATGAGCAGTAAACAGAACTTGCTATAGGGCCAAACTGAAACTCTACAGTTTTCTAACTTACACATTTTTGGGTCTGGAGTATTAGGGAAATTTTCCTCAAAACTGGGCACCACGCATATCCACGATTCCCTATGCCAAGCCCCCTAGCACAAAACTTCTGAAACTTGTTTTTTCCCCACTTATCACTCACTTCACATTACAGACATTAGCTACACACAAACCACACAAATAAAGTGATGGACCTTGGTGGCCTCTCCAGTATCAACCCTCTATTGCTTCCTGTTTAACAGGGGTGAGCTTCCACCATAGCAGTTCAAAATGGCGCTTTTGGTCTGGTCATGTGACACAGTCATAACCAGTGGAACCTGAGGGGAAATTGGCCAGAGGTCTCCTGGAAAGATTTTCCTCAAGAGAAATGGCAGATCTAGAGTTTGGGTATGGAACATGGCAAGTATGAAAATCTATGTGTGGAAGATGACAGAGCAGAAAAAAGGAAAGAACCTGGATCTTACTGTCATGGCTGAGTCTCAACATTGACAAGTCTGGTTCCCACTTAGTCTTTCAACTTCTTTCCATGTGAGCTAATAAATACCCATCTAGTTTTGCACTTTGTCGTGACCTGCTGAGAGCATCCTCCTAAATAATAGCAATCATTGATTAATAATACACACAACAGATGAAGAACTCTCCATAGGCACTAGTGAGAAACTCAAAAGAAACAGAGAAAGTGCTTATTTCCTTCAGTGAAACTATAATCTAGTTGACAGAAATAAAATACACATACAAGTGCAAATTGAGAGTTTCTTCCCAGCATCTCATGGTCATGTGCAAAATATTATAGTATAAACGAAATGCAAATTGCCAAAATGTTGGCAAGATGTGCTTATATAATCCATTTCAATGAAATGTTTTCATGGTGTTAAGAGAGAAGTAAAGAAAAATTAAATATAAAACTTGGCTCTTTTTTCATTCATGAATCTGCTTGGAAATTGGACTTTGAAAGACACATATTCTGATGTTTATGAAAGCGCTGAGACATAAAGTATTTCTCAGAAGTAGGAACTCACCTCTGCAGCCTGCAGAACACATACACTGCTGCTTATGTCGACTTTAAAATATGCAAGCAATTTTCCGCTTTAGGAATTTATTACCATCAGGTTAATAATCTCCACCTGACATTTAGAGTCAATCACCGGCATTTTCATGTGTTTTTAAAACTCTATCTGTGGCTGAGCAGTTAACCAATGTTAGCACACATGACAACCCATTTCAGTGGTCAAAAATCATAATTTTGCAGTTTTCAATCATCCTGAGGCCACCGCCATTAGGCAGGCTCTGAAGATGCTCACAAAGTGTGTTTGCAGCTTTAAGTGACATGACAGTAATCATGGTGACAGCTCCGACCCAAACTTTCAGAGTTTGGTGAAATAAGCGTCATTTGAAAGATACACTGGTTTGTTGACCTTCACTTGGTTTTCCCAGAAATACCAAGAAATACTACTATGAGCTACATTCCTCTAAGGGCGTTGCAGGGGGTCACGCGGGGAGGGTGGTGGGGCAATGGCTCTATCCTGAAGTAGTAGACCTACCTGGTAGAGGAGGAAGTGAGAGTAACAAGAAGAGGTTTTATGGGTGTTGGTATGCCTGCTTCGCTGTGTTAAGGGACACAATTGTACAACACAAGATCTGTGTGAACTCTAGAATCTTTCAGAGAGCACTTCTGTCTTGTATTTCAAGTCCAAGCTCCTCACTCAGCTTTCTAGCCCCTCTGGCCCATGCGTGGTCCCATTGCTTTCTCATACTCATCAGTCCCCTTGCTATCCTTAGAGTGAGTGTGTTCACTCCCATTTCCCTGCCTCTAATCATGGAACGCCCACTGCCTGAAACCCCCATCCTCCTCCTCCTGTTGTCCTTCTAGAACGCTCCTCTCTGCCTTTTCTTCACTGCCCACTTGAAGTGCCATCTCTGACAGGGCTATCCCTGCCCTCAGTGAACACACTCTTCCTATAATAATGGGAATCGCCATGCACTGAGCATGGCGCTCATTACTGATCACCCTTGCAGGTAGGTAACTGAGGAAATGGAGGTCTCAGGAAGTTCTTGTAAGTCTACTAGAAACCACACAAGTAAAAAGTGACTAAGCCTAGATTTCTATCATGTCTATCTGGCTGTTCCTACTTTTGCGTTCAGCTTAATTGCACCAGTTATACCCAAACAGCTTTGCCTAAATGCTCCTAAGTCATAGGTGAACACTATGTTATGGTGGACAGCATGGGTATGAAGGTGCTCTGGATGTGAAAAATCCACCCTAATGAGAGGGTTTTTCCTACACTTCATAAACCTTCTTTTCATTTCTCCCTGTCTTGGGACCCGATGCAGCAGTATAAAGCAACTCGAGGAATTTGATCATTAGCGCTCTTTGCAAAACGATGTTCATTCATATTGTCTTGCAGATGTTCTATCTCTAGGAGTTAGAGACCCCAACCCACTCAGAATGGAAAGAGATGAAAATGAAAGGCTGGTAATTTATCAGAGGCTAGGGAATGGTTGTAGGACCCAAAGATTAGGACAAAGGGTTAAAAAGGAGAGGATTCACAGATAATACCACTTAGGGTCCTGTGATAGAACTAGGGGTCGCCCAAGCCTTTTTGATTAGGAATCATGATCACCAGGAAGGACATGCTGGTTCTAAATGAATCCTCATGTTCTACCGAAAAGATGGGGGACAATTGAACAGGTAAAGGGCTGCTCCTGAATTCTCATCCATGGCAGACTCAGATTCTTTCTCTACTTGAGAAAGAAGGGTTGTTTGCTTTTAACTATTTTGTATATTCTAAGTTTCAGGAAAAATCATTTTATTTTTGGAAATGGGCAAAAGAGATTACTGCACATGCTTTCAGTTGATCACAGCCTTTTCTCTTCTCCATCGGACCCTCCAGGGATTATCTGACTCATAGGGGACACAGCTTTGATTGTGTGTTAACTAGGCTAATTAACAACTGTGGTGGGGAAAAGCAAAGTGGGAGGAAATTTGTAGATGCAATGAGTGTAATCTACAGGAATCAAATCCTTTTTATCCAGCAGGGATACAAGTAATTTGACTCCACTGAAACACGAAATGGCCCCATATTAGCCTTTGTTGTGTTATAGAATATTGTCCAGTTATGCAAATAATTAGCAAATTCATGTTATATTTCCTATATACATGCATGGCTATTCTCCTTTGAATCAGTTTTACCACTGTTCTGGTTTTCTCATTTAATGAGTTAAATAAAAACTTGGACATTTGTTCATTTTTGTATTTGCATGAAGGTAATGATTTTATTCTTTTGAAAATTTTACTCTGGCATAGACGCTTGCCTAAGGTTAAGAGTGCTCAGTGATGAATTCTACTTTCACCTTCTGCACATGGGTGGTGGCACAACCTGAGTTTCACAAAAGGGGCCTGAGTGGCAGGCTCTGCATTTTTCTTTCTCAGCTGTCACACCCCCATAACTTATGGGAAACATCAAGGAATTCTCCTGCGACAGTACTGTCTCAGTACTTTTTTGGATTTCTTTCCACCGTCTCAAACCACCCATGGTGACGAACCCATATTTTTATTTCCAATCCACTGCAGAATAATATTTTTGTCAAATAGAATAAAAGTGAATCATTAGAAAAATAACCATATGCTCAGATGTTGCAGCAATATCCAATTAACTATAAATGTTTACTCTGAAGAGGGGCTGGTGACAAACAGTTGGAGGGCAGGAATGAGTTGGTGGCCCATGCTTTGAGAATCACTGCGTCATTTAAAGGGCAGAAAAGTCTTCTACTTCTGAGTCAAACTGTCCTACAAGATTATACCAGACTCCTCAGGTACCATTCTTTATGCCTAAGGTTGGGCAACTTTCAGTGAGTTCCACAGAGCATGCGAAGGACAACTGCTGATTCTTAAAATGGTTCAGTTCATTTCCTATTCGGAAGCCACTTCCAGACTTAGATTTCTGCAAAGGTCCGCTGGACATTCTCACCCTCTCAACTTTCCTCTGTCAAATCTAGTTTCATGTCCATTCTTCACCTTGCTCCCTATATGAAGTAGAATATGGCTCTGACTCCTCTAATAAAAGCCAAAGTAACAGTGGTTAAACAAGAGAGGATCTTATTTTTCTCTTCTCATAGTCTGAGCATGAATAATCCCTGACCATTAGGATAGCTTTACAGTGTGTGAAAATGACCTGTCTTGTTCTATTATCTTCAACACATAGCTTCCCTTTGGTGACGAGGAGCCGCTCCAGTATTCCTGCCACCACATGTACGGTCTAGCCAGTGGGAAGGGGGATGAAGAGAGAAGGGGAGCTCATGATCCTTCTTTCTGGGGACACAACCCAGAAATTGCGCTTATCACTCCTGCTCACTGCCTCCTGGTCAGAACCCAGTTGCGTGGCTATACAGATGTACCGAGGAAGCTGGGAAAGTGCATACACGTGCTTAGTTAAAATCCAAGAACACGCTACTAAAGCAAGAAGAGATGGATCCGAGGGGCCACCTAGCCACCCCTACCACCTCCTTCTGCTTTCCTGAGTCCGGTGCCTCTATTCTTCCTTCAGCTACTTCCCACACCTGAGAAAAAGGGAGGAGTTCTGCCCTTAACTACCTCGTTCTTGCAAAATTTGGGCCAGATGGCTCCTAGAGGCTTTCTTTCTCTGTCACACACACTCCCAAGGGGATGGACTGTGCTCAGCTTCTAGTAACATGAACGCGGGTCTATGGTTCCAGGTCAAACTCCCTACTCGAAAGATGTAGCTATTTTTTTCTTACTGGAGGAAGTCAATACACTGAACCAAGCAATTCTTTAAATATTTAAAGGTACTACAGCTTATCCTCACCTGGTGGGAAGACTTTATCATATTAGCAAGTTTTGGCTCTGACCGTTTGGAACAACAGACCTCATTGTCATCATGCTAAGGAGTCCCACTCTCTGCTGTCTCACCTGTTCAAATTTCCCTCCCCTTTGCTATCCAGGAGGGTGGCACCCACTCATTCTACCATAAGTATAAATATATATATATATATGTCTATATCTACATATATATTATTTCAATTCCAAAAACTGAGGGATATTCTTGAACAAAAAAGACTCAAGATTTACCAGGTGCCAGGTGCTTCTCTAACAACTTTACCTGGCTTACCTCAATCCTACTTTAATCCTCACAGCAACCTTTTGAGTTTGACGGTATTTATTGTTGTTTGCAACGTACCGATGAGAAAACTGAAACTAAAAAGGTTAAGTCACTTGCCCAAGATAATACAGAACCCAGCTTCCAAGTGGTTTAAAGTCTAAAAACATTTGTATTTTTGTTTTATTTTAAAACTGAGTTATTAGAAACTTGGCTGACTATTCATTTTTATAGTTATCGATTTTCACTGCAGAAAAGTAGAAAGAAAAAAATAGTTATTACGTATCATACCATTTTCACCAAGGTAGCTGCTGTGAATCTTTTACCATCATTCCTATCTAGTTGTCTGCCTCTGTTGATCTCTTTTGAGATTTAGCCCGCTTTGCTTTAGTCTCTAATAAGCCTGCTCTCCACAGCAATTCACTTCTAGCCCACAGGCACCCTGTACTCCCTCACTGCTAATTCTGCTTCATCAAAACCTTTGGCCTTAGCGTGACCTTCAGAAATGGCTCAGATTGGAAGTCACACTCCAAGATGGGGCTCCTGTTGCAGAATATGCTCTTAGGGAAAGTCCTGGAGAAGTTTTTCAGGCAACGATAGTAATGCTCAGATATTTTAAAAAGGTCATCTACACTCTTTAAGTAGTAACTCAAATCCTCCCTGGTGGCTGCAGCTTGAACCCCAGAGCTGCCGGGGAGCTGGGACGTGTGACTTGGTCCCAGTCTGAAGGCCTCAGCTATCCACAAGAAATTCCCTCCGAGGAGATCCTAGTCTTCTTCAGGCAGGAGCCAAGAAATGGAATCATTTGATGACATTCAACAATTTTTTAAAAAATGAAGCACATCCAGAACAATAACATTCTAGGGACTGCGAGGCCCCAGGAAGGAGCCGGACTCACACTACACAGTGTCAGGTTTACACACTTGGGCCTGAAGGACGACACTGTCAGGCTGCGGGTACTGGCTTCTTCTGACGCCCATTTAATCTGGGAACGTTCACTCACCTTCAGGAAGAGTTAGATTCAGGATCCCCTGACTGTTTGAATTTGGGCAGGTTTGGCGAGACTTCTGCAGACAAGAAATAGACCCAAGATGCTATAAAGAGAACAAGATGAAGTGTTCTGAAGGTCTCTTTCCTCTCAGGAAAAAAAAATCAACCACTATTTAATGTTCACTCACCTCTAAGTTCTTTTTAACTTTACTGATTCTTAGCAAACGATGCCTTGCCCTCATCTTTTGAGGGAGTTGGTGACTTGTCCTCAGCATCAACTGTATGTTCCCGGGGCCTTTCTTACGCTACCTGCTGTCACCTTCCTGACCCAGAACCAAACCAGCACCCAAAAGCTGCTCATGAGAGATTGTTCATTATTGCTGTGCTGAGCGGCAGAGAAAGCATTTCTGAACCCAGATATTGCAGGGCGCACCCTGAAGGGGCTTCTGGGTGCTTCCCGTTCCCCGCCCCACTTCATGCAATCCTCAGGGATTCTCTGTTCACCCCACTGACAAAGGAAGATGCTGAAACTCAGGGGTAGATGGACTTGACTAAAGGCCCCTCAGCAGCAAGCGGGGAAAGAGCTCTGGAAATGCAGTCCTGCGTTCTTATCCTGATAGGACAGCTGTTCCCACTTGGCCACAATCACCTGGCTGTGGGGAAACGCGTGCACTGTGCGCGTGGGGAGGCCGCGCTGTGTGCTGACTGTCTACGCAGGCCCAGACGGGGCCCCGCGCTTTTCTGTTCACATTCTTTCATTCCTTTCTCCCTACCCCCTCACCTCCCCGCCAAATACAGAAAGGACCCCAGGAATAAAATGCGAGAGCTCGACCAACATAAAGCAAAGGTTAGAAATTGAACGCCACCCCTCCCGAAGCCAGGAAATTCCAGAGACGTGGTTCTCATGGCCAGGGGACTTCAAGTTACATATTTTGCAGTCTGGCTGGCCAGTTGTACTTTTCAGTGTGAGGCTTAAGACAGGGTCTGTCTGTGCCACGAGGGTGCCTCTGGGCCCTCGGGCCCATATTAGATTGCACGCAGGCTGTACTGTGGATTAGCTGTGAGATTTGCAAATGTATAGTTTACAATGTGGTAAGAGCCCCGTGGCCCAGGAGTCAGCTCCCAGAGTGGTTACTGGGGCGGTGCTGGCCTGTAGGAGGATTTGTCCTTCAAACCTCAAGGCTGTTTTAGCATAGTCCCCACTATGCTACGGAGTGCCTCTGCTCTAAGAAACCTAAATTCTTTTATAGCCACTGGCATGAGTCCTCCCTCTTCCCCCTGCAACCAGATGTCTTCCCAGGTAAAACTTTAAAAGTCTCCAAAGTCCAGAAAAGATGGGAGACCCCAGGTTTTAAAAGAAACAAAAGAATGGTCTCTATTAGAAGTGGTTTCATAATCAGCTGTGAGCTAAATACTGGGGTCCTCTGCCCACTCCTGCCCCCCTCCCCGCCGCCGCAGCCTGGTCTGTAGGTTTCAGTGATTGGACAAAACCGCTGTTCCAAATGTCTTAGGTTGAACATCTACTGCTCACTGCCCTCTGGCCCCAAGGCAGGGCTTACAGAGTTTTCTAGACCAGGGCAAGGCTCAGGGCAAACCCTTACCCAGCCTGGAGCAGGGCAGTGAGCAAACTCCAAGCTGTTCTCAGAGTCATTCCAGGCTGGAAGCCATAGAGTCGAGTCCCATGACAGCCCCACCTCTTTCCTGAGCTGTCCCTGGCTCCACATAGCAGACCCCAGGTGCTACACATCATTTCTCATCCATCTGATCTTCCATGGTCTGTATTTCAGCCATGGGAACAGCCTGAGACTCAGAAAATTATCAGATTGTCTGTCTGATTTGGGCACTTTTCTTCTGCACGCTTTCTCTCCTCAAGACACCTTTCCTACCTCCCCATGACCTTCTGGTGCCTTGTAAATGGCCCTCCCCCGTGCCAGTCTGCCTTAGACCATATTTCCTCTGTGAAGGTCTGTCCCTCTATCTCGCCAAATGCCCTCCCAGCTAGCAGTCACTCACAAACAAGTAGATAAAATTGAATAAGAACAACTACTGTTCTTGTGTTCTAAATTCAAAAATTGTATTAACAACTATTTTCTCTTAACTTTCACATCGACCTTTGATATTTTCTCTTTCACTGGTGAGGGAGGAAATGCATACTTATCTCTCAAACAGGTTAAGTGACCTGCCATGTAAGTGGAAGCGGTAAGATCTGAACCCAAGTCTTCTGACCCTGAATGCTTGGTACCTCCTCTCTACCAGTGACTGCTTTCTCATCACGCTCTCTTGCAGGCCGGGGGGTCGTCATGGTTTCTCAAGACTTAATTTGTTCCTTATCCTTGTGAGATTGGTATTAAGGCCCAGAAGAGTGAGCCAGCATCAGCGAGAGGCTGTTGGGAGAGGCGAAGGCCTTTCCGACTCCCTTCAAATACATCTCAGAGCAGATGCACCCATTTGACCTGCTGAAGAGAGTAATGAGTCATGCTCATGCATCGAGCTTCCAAGGGCTCTTTTTGCCCAATTCTGGAGGAGGGCCAGGGCAGATGTTGCTCAAAATACCATTCCGAGTGATGACTTGACACCGTGGAGGATCCCCTCTTTCTCTTTCTGCGGATTACTTTGCTCTGAGGCATAACCCCAGGACCCTGGTTGTGGTCACAAAGCTGGTTCTGCCATTGAGGAGCCTCACTCCTAATTGGTAATACCTCTCCAGGTCACCCGGAAAGTCCCATTCCTCTTTCCTCACTGTCTTTCTCCCTTCCCTTCCTTTGTTAAATATTTGTTGTATAAATGAATGGATGAGTAAATGGATGAATGAATGAATGCTGCTCTATCCCTCTGCTCATAGAGCCAAGTCAGAGACAACTCATTCTCCTGGATGGCGGAGAGACCCTACAGGTCGTGGTTGGGGAAGTCACGAGAAGTCATTTCAGTTTACAAGCAAATCCTGCATCATCTGAAATTGACACAGTCTGCCCTTTACATAATTGGACAAGATGCTGCCCATTTGTTGTAACTGGAGAGAGACGGGAATAGCTCTTCTACCAGAATATCACCCTCACTGTGCCTGAGATTCCACCATTAGAGCAGCATTTCTAGTTTTCAGAACCTTTTAGACAAGCATGATCAATGGCATGACACCATACATTTAGATATATTCATCTCTATGAATGGGGTTGCCTGAAAATAGCATCATTCTTTTAAACAAATTAAAGACACTACCCAAGAGGGGAGTCACTTGCTTCTTATTTTCTGAAACTTAAAGGCACTTTGCTGACTTTCACTCTTCCTTCCCTTCCTCTCCTCACCCCGCCACCCTCACCTTTTATCTTCCATACTAGGACGCAGCACCTCCTGCTCTCTAGGGTCTTCATTAGGGAAAAGTCAAGACCGTGAATCCCAGGCCCAAAGCCTGAAAAAGAAATGGAAGGTCTAAGAGGAAGAACTCCACAGCCCATCTGACTCTCACTTTCAGTAGGCCCTTTAAGCTTCCAAAGGGTTCTCTTAGCACCCCTGAGGATCTTTTTCCCCCTTCTTTAGACCTTGGAAAACACTCACCAAACTCAGGCAAAGGATCTATACCTTTGCTTCTCTTGAGCCAGCGGTTTCCAACTTCCCCACCCCAAGTGCAACACATTATAGCAGCAGTTCTCAAACTCTTCAGTCTAAAGTGCTGGTATTTCAGTAGAAAAGAGACTTTCTATCTCTCTAGCAAACGTGTGTTGCCAAAACCTGTAGCGGGCAAATCACCCCTCACCCTGTGAACTTCTGCTGGAGTTTCTGGAAAATAACATCATCTCTTTAAATTCCCAGTTTTCTCCTTCTGTAAAATGAAAATTATAACTTCTCTTGATAGGGTTGTTGGGAGGATGAAGAACACGATACATGTAAAGCAACAAGTACAGTCTCCAGCAGAGAGAATAATACACATAGACATGCGAACTGTCCTTGCTATTGTTGTAGAGTAGTGATGTCGCCCCACAGTATGGGAACTTTTGTCACTGCTGGATCTCCAGACCTCCAGAAATAGGAGTTCATTGAATGTCATATCAATTTAATTGCCTTCAGAATTTATATGCCTGACTTAAGGTGTAGTTCGGTATGGGGAAGAACAGGTGGTCCTTGCCCCTGAAATCTTTTGGTCTAATTAAAGGGAAAAGGACTGACACTTAAGAAACAGAGCTGTCACCAAAAGTGTGTGATGACTTGAAATGAGCAGAGTCATTAGCATCGCTGCAGTTGCTCCCAGATGGGAACTTCTAACACCTGGTATGGGGATTGGTTTTGGCTCCAAGGTCTGTTTGCCTGCTACTGTCATTGTTGCAACCCCTCCAGCTGCTTGCATGGGGAGGAGACAGAGCAGAGTTCTCAGAAATGGCTACCACTAAATCCTCCTCTGCATAGCTCCTCCTCCCATCAGGAGGCCTATTTCATTTGGGCTGGCCTTATGACTTGCTTTGAGTAATAAAATGCCATGGAGATTGGAGATGACATTCTGGAACTCCCAAATGTAAACCTTCTTAAAGCAGTTTCTGTTTCCTTTCTTGTGGAAGTTAATGGTCATGTAAGAGGTTTGGCTCTCCTAAACCACCATGCTGGGAGGAAGCCCAGCAGGAGGAAGGGCCACACAGAGAAGCTCCAAGACAGCAGACATATGCATGAAGTCTCCTGGACCTGCCAGCAGAGCCCATCTAACAGCTAAATTCAGCCAAGTATGGAGCAGAATTGCCTGGCTGAACTATGCCATAGAGTCCTGGAGATATAGATTAATGTCTTCAGCCATTTTGTTTTGGAGAGGCTGGTTATGCACAATGCAGAATTGCCTGGCTGAACTATGCCATAGAGTCCTGGAGATATAGATTAATGTCTTCAGCCATTTTGTTTTGGAGAGGCTGGTTATGCACAATAGAAAATGGACACTGGAGGGCAGGGACTGGGCAAGCAGAGGAAAAAGTGGCAGAGCTGCTGGATTCATGAACCTCACCCATCCCGCCCGACCTCTGGGCACAGAGCAGATGGAGAGACTAAACACGCCTTTGTTAACGTGCATCTGGATTTGAACTTACATCCTCAAAGGGGATTTCATAAGCAATTGCTAAATAAGGAAAATGTTTCAGTAGCAGATAACAATGCTTCCAGGAGAGACACAGCCAAAGTTCACCATTAGTAAGTGTGCCTATCCCTCCTGGTGGTAATTGCCACTGGTATGGTTTCTGGTGAATACTTTCACTTTGTTTTCTATCTTTATTAGGACTACCATATCCCCCATCATGCCTTTGCTCCTTTTTTCTCCATCCTATAGACTGCCTTTTTCCTTCTTCCCTTCTAACCAACTCTTACCATCTTTAAGGTCCCACTTGACCCCTCGCCTCCATTGAAGGACTTCCCTAACTCTAACTCACACTGGTCACCCTCCCATGAAGGCCTACAGCACTGGTTGTAGGTCAGAGACATTTTGCTTCATAGAATCCAAGCATCACACATGGTTAGAGCTGATTGGACATCAGAGGTGGAATCCATGGTAGGAACTCAGAGCTTAGGGAAGTGACCCACTGAGGATCTTGCAGTTAGTTTGTGAAATGTGGAGTATTGACTCTGCAGCTCTCTAGTTTTTGCTAATTTTATAAATTCCTCAAATTTACCAAACATCTGAGTTCAAGGGCAGCCAAAGACCCAGAGAGAACCAGCAACGGTAAAATAGGCTTACGAATGTTATAAAATGAAGACACTCAGAGAAGGCAGTTTCAAGCTGACCTCTATCAGACTTAGGACATTTTGGTCAATGGCACACTGCATATAGACCAGTGGTCCCAGCAGGCTATACCGCAGAACTTCAGTGTGTAGTAGGCAACACCATCTAGATGGTGTAATTAAACTCCACAACATTTGCACAGTGATGAAATTTTCTAGAATGATGTATTTCTCAGAATATGTTCCCCTCATTAAGTAACACATAATTGTGTACTATTGATAAGGTGAGAGGCTCAGAACAAGAACCACTTTGAGGGAAAAGATTAAGGTCAAAGCAATCAAAAGGTATCTTTTTGGTCAGAATCTAAGATTTGTACAGCACTGCAGTAATGAATATAGTCACTATCTCATAAAGTGCTGGCCAGACACCACCCTTGGAAAGTACACTGAAGTCTCTTGCCCCCTGTCCTGAATCAAGACCGTTGTCCTGTATTTTCTTAACTTTGCTGAAAAAGTGAATTGTCAGGGTAGTTGAGTAAAAACCATGCCTGAGATAAGGAATAATGAACTGAAAGTTAACAATTAGAATAACATTTTGATTTTTAGAATAAAAAATGAAGAGACACACATTGATCACATTGAAGTATATGTTGCTAGTCCTGCTGTAACAGATTTTAGTGCAAGATACAGGATGAGTTTTGTATAATCAAAATCATGCTGATTTCTTTTCTAAGATGTTATCGTAAGGCAATTAGGAGAATCTGCTATACTAGAATTGTGGCCCCTCTCTGTGCTCAGGCAGTTACAGTGCAGATTATTCCATGGGTTCCCTGGGGGGGTGTGGGGGGGAGAGAGAAAATGAATGGTGAAACTTTAATTGCTTAAGTGTGTAAAAATATTTACTTGTTGGGAGAGTCTGATTAGTTGACATTTTTGAATTAGTACTCAGTAGTGTGTGAATATTTTCAAAATGTAAATTGCTTAAACATAAGAAAATTAAAACACTAACCTAAGTAGGAATCATCCGAACACTTCTTTCCACCCCTCAGAGCGCCTCAACACACCCAACCAAGCCCTGACTTCTCCTGGGATTCCGCCCTCTGAAGCGCCACCCTAGCTCAGCTCTAGCCCACACAGACCCTGCTGCTCTGTTTTCCACCATGGAGCAGAGGTGTGGCCTTCTCCTTGTTTCCTTTCACCATGCAGAGCAACCCCAAGCCATCTTGGCATTTAAATGAAATTATATTTAACAGAGTTGAATGGGGCCTTTAATCCAATAACAGCAGCATGAGCAATTCAGTGAAGCACTGAGTTAGACACAGCTCTTGTGAAGAAACATCTCACTTGAAGGAAGAACTCGACTGGTGGCGAGTAGTGGTGAACTTAAGGAAATACCTGCAGCTGCTGATATACAGTGACGCACACCTTACGTCTATATTAAGTTACAATGTATTGTTCCTTCAATAAAAGTAATTAAAAGAAAAGAGACATCCCCAACAAAAATGAGAGTTTCATTCCCAGAGAAAGGACAGTGTGGACTCACTCACTGGAATGTACTGTGCTTTGGGAATGTGCAGGGAAGGGGTTAAGCAGATTTCCCAGAGATCACTGTGAAGGTGATAGCAGGCTCTAGAACTGTCTTACTGGGTCAGCAGAAGGAGGCTGACATGATGAACCAAAGGAAGCTAGAGGTGGCAATGAGTCATGGCTCCAACCTCTCCTCCCTCCCCCGGCACTCAGGGACTGACATGGTCCTGCACCAGGAAAGCCAGAGAAAGGAGACAGAGCAAAAGTTAAGCATAAAGTGAATTCAGTTTGGGAACACAACAGAAGGAAGCCTGATTTGGACAGGAGAGCTCTCTGGAGGACTAATACTCATAAGCCTGAAGGGGACAAACGACATCTTATTCCAATGACAGTGGGCTCAGAGGTTGCCAAAGGCCTGCATGACCAGGAGGGAAGGAAAGAGCAGTCACTTTTGAGCTGCATGGAGAAGTTGCTGCTGCAGACAGGGGCCTGGGGTGTGTAGGAGATGCTCTTCAGTGTCTTGAAAAGCCAGCAGCAGACCCAGAAGCCATGGCGACAGAAAAGCCAAAGTGGAGGCCCTTCCAGAACAGGGAGAAAGGCTGCTGACACAGAGGGACGGCCATGGTGTCCTTATGCCATCAGGAGATTCGGAAGCAGAAGTCAGTAAGAAAACTGCCAGACACTTGGGACTAGACTGAGGTGAGAAAAGGATTTGAGTCACTTGCACAAAGCCAGTGAAAACTAAGCAAGGTCAGGTTTTCTGGAACACTGACATGTGGGAGCAATTGTTGGCCGCAGTGCCAAGGAGCGTTCTACACCCACTGCAGGACCTCTAAACGCTAATCCTTTTGTGGTGGAAAAAAGCTGTTCTTATATCTGTACAGAGAGTTACTTTGCACTTAGGGGAAAACAGAGTGATGTGAATGATCCCAAATTTCCATCCCTGTTGCCTCGGGTTGTGCTTGGGAGAGCCAGGACACTTGAGCAGCGGGACTGACGAGCAGCTCACCCAAGTATTTCAAACAAACGCTTTTTATCCAGGCAGAATCAGCAGATCAAACACTCCATGGCTGGCTGATGTGGGAGGGAAGGAGGATGGGGACAGAAATACCAGTCACAGAGAGCTGTGGAGCTGGATGGACAGGCCAGCATGACTTTAAACACTTTCCATATATTACCTCACTTAGCCGCCTGTCCCATGATGCTGTACCGTTATTTGCAGGTAAGGAATCTAAGGCACAGAGCTGCGAGTAACTTGCCCTGAGTCTTAGAAGTGAGACTTCTCACAGCTGACAAGGGAGAGGTGGGGAGGCAACGACAGCAGACAGCAGGGAGACCTGAGAGGGTGCCAGAAACTCAGGGCTGTCTGTGGATCTTGTCTCCCACTTGGTGTCTGCTCAGAAGCCCCTCTGTGAAAACAGAACGGGTAAGTCTTTCAGCCTCTTGCTCCACCTTCTTTGTTAATGAAGGACAGTCATATTCATCTCCTTTTTAAATGTGGAACACGTTTTGTAAACACCAAAGTGGGGGTTTTTCTAAATGTCCTAGCAGTAGAATAAATTTAATGATGCCCCCAAATTTAATGAAACTTTCATGCTGTCTTCGGGGTGATGTTTAAGAGTTTACATTAGACTTTTTGCTAATTTTTTTTTGCATTTAAATTTCATTCTTTTGAGGTGAATAAAATGTATACTCTGTCAAAATACTGCGTTGGGCTATGGGAATGTCCTCAAAGTTACTTTTGGCCTTAAAGACTAAGAGGCTCTAGAGCAGTCCTTTAGGTTTTTTGTTAGAACAACATGATGATGAGATGACAAATAAAAATATGGTCAGGAAGACAGAGAGAGAGAGAAGCACACACACACACACACACACACACACACACACACACACACACAGTTATTCCCCCACTGGTGTGCCCCCAGGGAGCACAGAGCTGACCCCATCAGGGTCTAGAATAGATGGAATACTGTCAACATGGTGATGATTTTCTAATCTCTTTCCATTTGTACACTTCCCCAGGATGGAAATGGACAAAGGACCACAGGTCGTCCTAGCTTTTGCTCTAACTAGAACCACATCTTCTCAGCTGAAGAAGAGAAATTCTCCCCCAGTGAGAGAATGCTTGGAAAGCAGATGTCCTTAGGTTCATTAGAGTAGAATTTAGTCTGGGCAGTGTATAGTCTCAGAGGAGAAAAAAGGGTTTCCTGAAGGAGGCTCGGGCAGCGGTGGTGAATCAGCTATTGTCGTGGCAGGCGTCAGGGAAGTCCAGCATTAGGAAGGGCCCGTTTTGTGAAAACTGATCAAATACAGATGTTTCCCAGGAGTTGACCCTAGTCACTGTGACATCGCTGGAGATTGAATGGCGGACAGCCGGTCAGCAGTGGGGTGAAGGCATGTTTTGGAGAGAGGGTGTAAATGTATATACAGTTGACAGGATGTAGATGACACTGGACAAACATCTCTTTTGTTGATAAATATGTGCTTTACTCCCCCAAAATTTTTATACCAGGGAAATGTAGCTTTAAAAAAATAGCTTTGGGTTTTGTTAGGTGTCTCCCATGTATGTCAAACTCTGAAAAAGATGAAGGGGAAAATATTAAAAAATGGGTTCAACCTTCTGTCTTCCTGAAATATCAGTTTTCATATAAAACTCATCAGTTAAGCTAAGTATTAGGCTTGATCAATGACAGGAAACTAGGGGATCAAATGCTAATAAATCAGAAACAGATACACCCCCTTCGAGCAGAAAATATATCACAAAACCAAAAACAAGGAAATCATCTGATGATTTTTAAATAGATGTGCAAGGAGAAAATGAGTTTTTTGAGGGGAGAGGGCTACATCTCAAACAGCCACAAAGAATGTGATTTTTAAACACCTTAATCAGACTTCAGCTTTCAACATGCAAAAGAAACAAGAAAGATCCTGATATCTGATGAAATCTAGATACTGGGGAATAATCCAAGCATTTGTAGGTATGTAGATATTAAGAATACATTAAAACTTTGTTGGTATTTTGCTAGCTATCTTAGTTCACTTTCTCTCTTAGAATTATATCCTCAAACTTCATGCCTTGCCTTTAAAAAAATATATTGTTCTACACTCCTACACCCTTACTTCTTAGTATTCTTTTTCTCATTTCATTTTGCAAAGTAAATGGTTTATTGAAATAAAATGTACATACAGAAAAATGCACGGATTCTAAGCTCACAAATTCATATGCACAGTGAACTTTCGTGATGTGGACACACTTTAATCAGCACCCAGCTTGAGAACCAGACATTATCAGTCCCCCCTCAGAAGCTTCTCTTGTTCTATGTTCCAGTGGCAGGCGGTTCCCTCCCTCAACTCATCCAGGGGAATCACTATCCTGACTGTAACACACAGATTCCTGTTGTCTTTTAGAGCTTTATGTCAATGGATTCATAAAGCACATGTCTGTTGCTTTTGTTCCACATTACGCTAGTGTAATTTATATGTAATTCAACGCTGCTAGTTAGTACCTATTCACTCCTTTCATTAATATAGTCTCCCAGGTAGAGAATCGTCCCTATTGACTTCGGCACAGTGACTGCTGTGGCACTCAGAAGCAAAGTTCACAAAGGAACCAACCCTCCAGCAGAAATGACCAAGACCCCACAGAGCTGGGGTAAAATTCTCGGTTGACATGCCTGTAATGAAAGGCATATTCTCACCAACACCTTTGAAACCTTCACGTTTTTTTCCTTAAAAATACACATGCAGTTATTATTTTCATTTTAATTTTACCCACCTTAAATAAGAACCCAGAGAATGTGGTCCTGTTCTTGGAATGGAAACTGTTTGCTTCTGTGAAAACAGAGAGCTAAATTAAATTAGAAAATCCTGGTATTCAGTAGGACCGAGTTTCCCTTCCTTCCTACTTTCCCGTTCCACAATCTATCACCTAGAGTAATTAAGACCAGGGAGTATCATCTTCACTGGATTAACCTTAACTAAATTGTGCCCATTCAACATGTGCCCTTTTGATTAGTCAGAGCAAGGCCTGCTGTCTCAGATACACCCACCTTGTAATTCTACACACTTAATTAATTTCAGATGAATAGCGGAGGGGATAAGCTAAATTCTCCGATTATTAAACTATACGTCCTTATGAGTGTCAGAGTAGCTCAAGATTTTAATTCTTCCTTTAATTTCTTTGCCCAAAGTAGCCGAATAGATATTGAAATACACACACACCACATCTGTACAACTCAAGCACACAGCTGCATTGTGTGAGGCTAATGAGCACATCTTGCTGGGTTTGTCATTGGAGAAGGCAGAAGGCAAGAATTGTTGGCAAGATAGATTTTTTTCTGCCAAGTATGACTTTTAATATCTTTCTTCACCTGGACCTCAATCTTGAGTTTTTATTTGCACCTCTGTCCTGTTTTATGTACAGATTCTAAGTTATGAAAATTCATATCAATTGCACTAATTTTGTATTTTTAGATGCATTTCTGAAAAGCACTTCTGAGAATAATCTGAGAACTTCCATGAGAAATGAATTGAAATTATTTGTTTAATTATCAAATTTAATGGCTCTCAGATATAAAATAAAAGTTTGCCCTCATGAACATCTCTGAGAGCACAAAAATTTATTCCTTATAGTTAAACAGATCCTGGGGATGGTTATATGCTATAATTTCTCTCCTATTAGAAACAGCTAGAGAATTATACATGACAGATTTACAGTCTCTCTTTCAATTAGAAAATTTATATTTCTAATTATTAGTTACTCAAAAATCACTACTAATCTGCATAATTGTATATAAATCGTTTCCTCAGTAGCTTGTATGTCCTATGATTCAACTTAATGAGGTCAATTATATTCAGGAATTTAAATTACCGATACTTAGGGAATGTAGTTTATGTAGCTGTTAGTTTCTTATGTTGGTATGCAAGGAACTCTAGTTATATAAGACAAAAAAAAAATCTTAATTTAGCCCCTTATGTGTTTAATTAAGCAGACTTTTTTTTAAAGGCCACTAAGCTATTTTATATAGAAACTTATTCAAGAAATCATATTCAATCCACTTGTCTTCAGATATTAGATTTAGTCTGATTTGTTTCCTAAATTGAGTCTTTGTTCCAAAATGATTAAAAAACAAAAGCAAAACAACAAAAGCCTGAGTCCTTCTGTTAGTATTTTTCTACTAGTTTAGAAAATTTACTGTGAAATTCTTGCACTCCATTTTAAACCACACTACTAATTCACAAACTATTCAGTATTCATTCCTACAGGCTAAAGTATTGTCAATAATTTACCATTAAATGAGTGAGAGTGTGGAAGATTTTACTGCTCATTTTACTAATTGCTTATTTGTGAAAATTCTCAAAGTGGTGGAGTCATTTGGTTAATTGAATGCAAATATGAAATAATTTGTGATTGATGACATGCTGATAGGCACAGCATTTTTCAGGATGCATCAGCTAAATAATGCCTTATCAGGTTTGTATTATCTCCCCCATCTGAGGCACACGGGCATTTTAACTCATGCCAGGAAATCTTATTCTCTCTGCCTTTCCTAAAACCAGATTCTACATTTGACCTTTTAGGAAAACACAAAAGCCAGTAATTTAAGGCAGCCCACACCTGCACCATCTCCAAAATATCCTCAAAGAATGTTTAGCACGTCTCATTTCAGAGCAGCTCCGCCATTGAAAAGAACAATTTATTCCCCTCAAAGAACCAAATAACATTGCAGTTTGTCTTCTTTGGGGTCGGCAGAAAGCTGAGCTAATACTCATGAAAGGGCAGCTAAGCTGACCCTGCGATTTACTATACAAATCAACAACTAGTTTTGAATGATGGAATTAGGTTATTTACATAAGGGACTTAACAGTTCTTTAGCTCGGATGTGTGCGCTGTTCGAAATACACAATCAGAAACCTCCTGAATCCTGTTTTAGATATCACCAAGAACTTCTACACGGAGTAACCAGGTTATCTGAAGTTGTTTGCTGTAGGGAAAGTTGCTCAGTTAAATTTTGCACTTGGGGGAACAAAGAAGAGAAAAACTCATCAGAGAGTCCCCATAGAGTAGTAACATCACCTAGCAATGTAATTGCCAAGCGTCTAGTACTTGAGTCCATAAATTCAAGTTTTTGTTTTCTCTAACAACCAGCTTTTCAATTAGGCCAGGTTCATAGAAAAGAATCAAGGGTTTAGGGAGTTTTCCGACATGAAACTGCTTGTCACGCTGTCTTTTTAAGAATCGCTCCCCTTGCCGCACAACCATCGCTGCTGGCCCTTCGGCTGGGTAAACGAGTCTCGGCGCCCTGCGGTCGCTCTGGGCTAGTCCGCGTTTCCGTGCCTCGGAGCTCGGACTGCGTTACCCCAACTCCTTTTCTTCGTGCGCCTCTCTGGGAAAATTTTGTTGTGTTTTAAGCTAGTGGCATCTCTACGCGCGGATGGAAAGGCAAGTGCGACGGAAGCGTGCAGGTGCCGGCCAGCGGCTGCAGCGGGCGCGGCGGGCTGGTGGCGGCGCGAAGGCTCCTTCCGGCGCCGCGGGCCGCTGGGACCCGGGCGTGGCGCGGCTCCGGTGCGGTGCACGTGGGTCCCGGCGCTGCGGCAGAGGCGGAGCACCGAGGGTTGGAGCGGCCGCTGATCTGCCGGTTCCAGCCTGGGGCCCGCCGGGCGGGGAAGGAGGAAAGGCTGAGGTTGGCTGGCGGCACCGGGTAGCGCTCGCAGCTCCGGGGCCCTGGTGGCTTCTGTGCGGGGTCTTGCCGAGCATGTTCCGCAGCCGAAGGGGTGTCTAGAGACATCGAGGCTTGGGGCAGAGAGTAAAAGCCCTAAAGAGTGTCTCCGAGTGGTTCTGGAGGTCGCTGTGAAAGTCCTGGACGGTGGGGCTGGGCCTCGGCGTGGAGGTGCCCCGCATCCGCGCGGCGGTCGGCCCCTCCCGGCCTGCGCATTTCCAAGGGTGGCGGCTCCCGCAGCGGGGAGGCGCGAGGCTGGCGCGGCTGCGACCCCGAGATTTGAAAGGCACTGGCGCTGCGGGGGGGTGGGGGGGGTCTCTTCAATGACCGTGGTGGGGTGAGCCGCCTCCAAAGGGTCTGCCGCTCCGACCTCCGCCACCCCTTATGCGACAGGAGTGGCACCCGCGGAGAGAGGCGGGGAATGGCATAAAGTTTACTCCGACTGCTGGGCTCGGATCACAGGGCGAGACTGTAGGCGAAGGTGGCCGGGAGTTCAGAACTAGATGGGGTTAGTGGAGCCTCCCAGAGATAAGACAATTGGGGAGATGGGTATAAATTCGGAATCAAGTTTGGGTCAGACTAAGCAGCGAAGATTGCACAGATTATGCAAGTCCGATTTGTTTTTTCTTCCCGGCTCCCTCCCAAACCCTTTAGACGCAGAGCCTGTAGTTGGGGCTACACCCCGGCCTGCAGATCGAGGGTTCCGGGTGCAGTTTGCAGAAATGGGGCGGTTCCAAGCCTGGAGCTCCCAACTCGCACCTCGCCCCAAGGAAGAGTTGCTCAACCTTAACCCCGGCTTCGGGATTGACCTGGAGCTGACCTCTCCCGCATCCTCTGCCCGCCTGCCCGCCGGCACGCACGCACGCACGCACGCACGCACGCACGCACGCACGCACACTCTGGACCGCGCACTGGCACCGTGTCTCCAACTTCCCTTTTTTGTCTCTGCGCCCAGCTCCTGGCTCTGGCGCCGAGACGTCAGGCTGGGGTTGAGACGCGAATGAGGATTTCCAAGTGGGTGGTGGTAAGCAGGGGAGAAGCTGCGGAATCTCGGGTAGCCTGGCGGGTCAGGCCCAGGTCGCATGTTGCCCGCTTGGGCCCTGCCATGGAAGAGCGAAACCACCCCAGCGTTTCGGATCCACCAAGTTTGGATTTCCCGAGCAAGGCTGGACAGTCAGTCCCTTGGAGACCGGTGCCGTTGGCAAGGGTGGGTTATTACTCCCAGACACTTAGGAGAAGAAGCACCAGAGGCAAGAAAGTTATAGATGATGGGCTCACAGCGTTGCCGCGCCACGCGCGTTCCAGTCCTCGCGTACTGTCAGCAGCCACGGAGGGCGCCCTGCACGCAGAGCCGAAGCCTGCAGCGGCTGGCACCAGTGGAACCCTGGAGGGAGGAGCAGGGCGGAGAGATAGCCCTCCCTGAGTCTCCTGCTTGTCACATCTGCACTTATTTAAAGCTCGGCTGGTGGTCTGCACTCTCTGGAATGCCAATTGCAAACCTGGCCGCCAACGACATTTGCATTGATTAGCGATCCGGTTGTGCGGGAGGCCGAAGGCTGGAGAGGCAGTGGTGGAGGGGGTGCAGCTTGGGAATACCGGGTGTTGTATTCTGCCTGACCAAAGTCAGCTAAGTAGCCTTGAACCTAGCGATTCCCACCCTACACATTATGACGTGTGTTAGGGAAATGAACTTCCAGAACATTCGATGTGTATAGGAACTGGCCATGGCCACTGAACATGTACATTGCGGTCCACGTGCAGCACAACCTCAAATGTCTGAGAACTGCAGCGCTGGATCAGGCAGAAAAGGAGGCCGAGCGCTCTGACCGAGGTTACTCCTGTCCCTACATGTGTGTGTGCAATGTGTGGGACAGAGAGCCACCTCCTTAAGCACAGCTCTTACCAAGTGTTTGCTGGTGCAAGTCTAGAATAACCAAGACTGATCTGCTTCTCATAAAATACTGGATATAAAGAATAAAAAGGTATGGACTACCTTCTTGGCCACTCCAAGCAGAAGAGGCCTGGTGCAGAGCAGTGGGTGAAAACCAAGCTGTGGTCCCACAGGAGATGACTTGGACAGGCCTGCGGATGCGGTGAGGCATGGGTGAATGTTTTGATCCTATAAATCTGAAAAGGTTTGTTGGTTTGTTCTGATTTTGCACTTGCCTTTGGACTTGGTATAATTAAGGGTGAAAGTAAGGCCCCTCAGTATTTCTGGTCCCTTTGCTTTCCGTGAAGCCTTTACCCTAGAGGAAAGTTGTTTTCCTAATCTGGAAAAGACAAACCATGTGCTGAGTCAGCAAAAACACGGCACCAAGCCAATTCCGTTCAAGAGTACTGCTATGTGTAATGTACACACGCTCTGTGACTTTGTGGAAATAATGAAAAATAGATTGGAATTTTCATGGCACAGAATAGTCCACAAAGCCTGTTGGCAGTTGAGAGCCAGATGAAATGTTGCATCTTCCAATAGAAGAAATGGGTTATGAACATGTCTTCTATACAAGTGTGAGACCCAACTCTATTTAATGTGAGAATAAGAGAAATACAGTTCTCAAAACAACACACACATTCCCTCCACAAATGATTGTTGCAGAATGTTTAAACATTCCTTTGCCCCTGTTCTTGACACATGTTCAAGATTGAATGCAATTTTTATTTTTCATGTTGAATCATTAAAAGTATTTCTCAATAATACCTTTTTAAAAGATCTGAAAGTCTCCTTGTCAATCCTTTTAGAACCTTGATAACCTATTGATCATTTTTTCTCATTTGTTTGCAAGGAATAAATGTACTCCCGGATGGTCACTTGGGACTTGTTTCTTAAACTGTTAAGAATTATTTTTGGGAATGATCTCTTATCGTTTAACTGCCCAAGTCATACCTAACTTTCAAAATCTGGGCATTTCAACTGATGGACATAAGTTTTCAGTCTTATTTTTCAGTGACAGATGGAATTTCTGGAGTTATTTCTTCATAATTCTTTAAATTGTTGAGCTGCAAATGAGTCTTAAAAAAAAAAAACAACTAGCATATTGCCTAAAGCACCAACCAAGATTTACTTCTATTTCAGTCATCTTTTCTATCTTGAAACTTAAGTGAAATTAGTACCATTCTTACACTTCTACTATTTAAATTCTTAAAAATATAGCTTCTTTAAGTTGTTTCAGCATAATATATATATATACACAGTTCTCTCTCTCTCTCTCTCTCTCTCTCTCTCTCTCTCTCTCTCTCTCTCTCTCTCTCTCTC